>JASDQU011104936.1:0-12665 GCA_032191745.1 Picea mariana
AAACAGTCAAATCTCTAGGCACACTACAACCGCTTCCGATTCCAACTGCTATTTTGAAGGATATCTCTATGGACTTTATTACTAGCTTACCCAAATCAGGAAATAAATCAGTCATAATGGTAGTTGTGGATCACCTTTCCAAGTATGCTCATTTTTGCACTTTTCAACACCCATTTACTACATCCATGGTGGCTCACATTTTCATGGGCCAGGTCTTCAAGCTTCATGGCATGCCGCACTCTATTGTTTCTGATCGTGACCCAACTTTCACAAGAAATTTTTGGCAAGAATTGTTCAAGCTACAGGGCACCCAATTGCATCTCATCATAGCTTATCATCCCCAAACTGATGGTCAAACAAAAGTTGTCAACAAATGTTTGGAAACATATCTGAGGTGTTTTGCCTCTGAAAAGAAAAATCAGTGGGCTCAATTGTTACCCCTAGCTGAATGGTGGTACAACACTTCCTACCATACAGCTACATGCATGACTCCTTTTGAAGCGGTATATGGATAGAAGCCACCTTTAGTTCTCTCATACTTATCGGGTACCTCAAAGGTCTAGGCGGTTGAACAAACACTTACAGTTCGAGAGGATATTATCCATACCCTCAAAGAGAACTTGGTCATGGCACAAAATCACATGAAGCAAAAAGCAGATCAAGGTCGCTCTGAACGTCAATTTGCAGAAGGGGATGAGGTGTTTCTATGAATGCAACCACACAAGCAAAATTCCCTCAAGGTCGAGCATTTTCAGAAGATAGCACCCAAATTTTATGGTCTTTATACAGTTCTCAAGCGTGTGGGACAAGTCGCCTATCAGTTAGCTCTACCCAGTCATTCGAAGCTACATCCTGTTTTTCATGTTTCCTGCTTAAGGAAGGTGATTGGAACTAGGTGCCAAATTCAAACCAACCTTCCCAAGTTAGCTGAAGAAGGATCCATTTGTCTGCAGCCAGAAGCAGTTTTGGACCAACGTTAATGTCGCTTGTGTCAGAGAACCATCAAGGAAATTCTAGTCAAGTGGAAAGATACAACTCCAGCAGATGCCACTTGGGAACCAGCTACCATTCTGCAACAATTTCCACATCTCAAGCCTTGAGGACAAGGCTATTTTTAAGGGGGTAGACATGCTAGGGTCCTAAACTGCACATAGGTACAGAAATATATTCGGATGTAATAAAGGTCAATATTAATAAGGCCTTTTAATAAAATAGAATAAGGCAGATGCAATAATAACTAATAGAAGCTTTCTCTTCTAGAAGGGTCTTCCTCTAGATGCTTCTCTTGATATACATATTTAGTATAAATAAGGGTCAAGAGTATGAAAACCCTAGATTGGAGATTATTGTAACAGAGCGCTGCTCGATTGGAGGTTTCCTCCTCAAACATGCCCATGAACATTGCTTTCTGAATCAAAGTGATATTTCTTTTGTTGTTCTTATATCATTTCTGTGTTATTGTGGAGATTATGCTGGTTATATTATTGTTATTCTACCATTTCTAGCATTTTATTTCTGTTCTGCATACTTTTTATATCTGGTATATTACAAACATACAAATGTATGGAAAACTGCCTTCAATTCAAAAGAAGGTATTTTTGAATGGTTGGTCATGCCCTTTGGTTTGACGAATGCCCCAACAACTTTCATGATGTTGATGGACGATATCCTGAAGCCTTTCACTAATTATTTTGTGGTGGTGTATCTAGTTGACATCCTCATATAAAACAATACTTGGGAAGAACACTTGTAGCATATTCAACAAGTTCTGCACACTCTTCGACAACACAACCTATATGGAAACTTGGAAAAATTATCCTTTGGCATGGACATGGTCCATTGCCTAGGCTACATTGATGATGCACATGATGTGCATTTTGATCCAGCTAAGATCGAAGTCATCCATGACTGGCCAGCCCCAACCACACTCACTGAGCTTCAAATCTTCTTAGGCCTTCCCAATTTTTATCGCAGGTTCATGTTGGGATTATCCCATATTGCATGGGACCTCAGTCAAATAACCAAAGATGGTGGTAAGGAAAAATTTGTGTCAGACCTGTCCTAATAGAAAGAGTTCGATCATCTGAAGTAGTGCTTGTGTTCAACACCAATGCTTTCATTACCAGAACTACAAAAACCATTTGAGATCAAGAAATATTCTTCAGACTATGCAATGGGCGTAGTCCTCACTCAGTACAGACACCTCATGCATTATCATAGTGAGATACTATTAGATGTCATTTTTAAGTACCCTACATATGACAAAGAAATATACTCCATTTTGCAAGCCTACTGTCAATGGAGACATTACATTCTCGGGAAGGAGACAATCATCCAAACTGATCATAAGTCATTGTACTTCATGCAGACACAAGGTAAATTGCAGAGCGACCGCCATCAAAAGTGGTCCACATATTTGCAGTAGTTCCACCTCAACATCAAGTATAAAACATGAAGTACCAACCAAGTCATTGATTTCCTCAACCGAAATCTAGTCGTGGTACTCACCATCGTGCTAGACTCTTGCAGCCATGAGACCTCCAGGTAGTCCCACCTCTATGAGACGCATATTGACCTCACCAACAACTACTAGATGTTGGGTGCCAACACAATTGTTAATAATTTCCATATTCAGGATGGGATATTATGCCATTTGGAGAATCTTGGTCTTCCATCAAGAGAGCGAGCAAAGATTGTTTGGAAATTCCACTGCAGTCGGGTGGCAAGACACTTCGGCATAGAAAATACAATGGAAGTGTTGCAACGACATTTCTACTCGCTGAAACTTTGACAAGATGTCAGCAAGTATATCCGGTCCTACACTTCTTGCGTTATTGCCAAACCAACCATAGAGAAACAAGGCATGTACACTTCTCTACCTACTCCTAACAGGCCCTTGGAATCCATCTCAATGGACTATATGTTGGGCCTCCCCTCCACTAGATGGAAAAATGACTAATTTTTTGTGGTTATTGATCGCTTTTCCAATATGGTGATTTTGGTCGCATGGAAGAAGAGAATTGCGGTGAAGGACACTGCCAATATTTTCTTTGAACAAGTTTTGGTACACTTTGGGATCCCCAAAACAATTATGTTAGTTCGCTACAACCGGTTCCTTAACACATTTTGTTCAAGCCTTTGTTCACTGTCAGACACCAAGTTCACCAAGACCATTTCCTTCCACCCCCAGACGAATGGCCAAACCGAAGTCATCAACCAGATGATCGTGCACATATTGCATATGTACAATTCCAAGCACCCTCGCACCTGGGATGAGATTCTTCCCTATGTTCAACATAGCTACAATAGATCCATTCATATCTCAAATGTCCACATCCCCTTTCAGGTGGGGTTGGGATTTCAACCATTGGGTCCCATGGATGTTGCACTACCCCCTGTAGCCACCCATGAATACTCGTCGCATGATACAACTGCTGCTAAAAAATCCACCCAGTTCATTGAGTAGATCCAACACATCTTTCAATAGGTTCAAGATATTTTACATAAGTCCAATTCCAAGTACAAGCAACGCCATGATCAACACCGAGTGCCACACAAGTTTCAGGTGGGAGACAAAGTTTGGTTGCACTTGCAGAAACAACGCCTTACAAGGCCTCATCAAAAGATTCATCCAGTTTGTTATCGGACTTACACCATTACCAAGGTTGTGGGTGACAATTCTTTTGAGCTCAACTTGCCCCCTTCCTTGGCTTGCACCCAATGTTCAATGTGGACCTCCTTCGGCCTTATTTTCCACCATTATTGGACACCTCAGAGATATAAGAACAATTGAAACCAACAGAAATTAACCTTGAATGCATGGAACATGCATCCACTGATTAGATAATGGAAACATAGGTCAATGGAAATCACCTGCAGAGGATCCATGTTTATTGGGTTGTTAAAGCAGGGCAGCTCCTGCACCAAGGAAAGTGGTTTACCGAGGGCCAAATTCAACATAAATTTCCTCATCTGATGGGGGAAATCAACACAATGGAGACAATTATTTGTAACGATGAGTATTGATCCAGGTGGATATCGGTTTCCACACAACTTTTCTAGCTGGCTCAAAACAAGTTTCTAACAGTTTTGGCAATTTACTATTTTTAGTAGTTTTTAACTTCTAGCGCTAGTTTGAGGGCCTAAACGAAGTTTTTTCATGGTCGGGAAACTAAATGATGTTCAAAGGTTCTTATTGATCCCCCTAAATGAATATCCTCATCAATACATTTCCAACGAGCTATCATGTGCCCTAAACGAAGATCATATACAAAATTTACGACCCTAGGAAGTTAATGTACTAACTTACACCAACGGGGTCCACATGACTTTTGGTGCTTCATCTCCTAGGGTTACGTTTTTCGATGTCTAGGGTTTTGGAATTCATATTTATTGTGAAAATTCCTTCATAGACTCATTGTACTCATCTTCTTGTGAATCCACGTAGCTATCACATCTCTTCTCAGAGATAAGCAACCACCATTCTAGCAAGCTTGCTTTCAGTCTTCATTTTACAATTTTCAACATATTTCTTATTTAATAGAAGTCAAGTTTTAATGTATCTTTTTTATTTTTTACTGTGTCTCTGTGTTAACATTATAAATTTGTGGTTTTATTTTGTTCCTCATAAATCTGGGTCATTGGTGGACCTAGACCGAGGTAGATGTTCCTTTCCCACCTGAACGCTAGCTTTTGGAGGCCTTGGACGTCACCCATGTAGCCCTGGATGTTTCTACACACGGTGGTTTCCACCTTGGGGGTAATATTGATTTTATTTAAATATGTGGGCATGGTTTTGAACTTTGGAGGCCCAATGTTTCAATCCCTAAGCCCAACGCTCCATGACAGAGGTCCAACGTCAACCTAGAAGGGAATGACGAGACCCCTGGGAGGGTCTTTTCATCAAAATTTATTTTATTTTGTCCAGAATTTTATTTTGTAACAAACTGGCCAGGTTGGCCTGTCCTTTTTGATCTAAAACTTAATTATGGTCAAATTTATGTATAAATAAACAAAAAGTGACATTCATTTTGATGATAAGTCATCACACACAAGTGGTGGACTGCAATTTTCTCCCTCTTTAAGGGTCAATGGCTAAAATAAAAAGTGTGCATCTCTTGGGATATATTTATGGTGGTGTATTTTGGAGTTTTCATTGTGGAATGGTATTCAACTAGGGTTTGACTTGATTATTCTTGGTGAAGTAAGTATAAAATCTACATTTTTATTCATGTAATGGATCTTCATGGTAAAATCTACTTGTTTCATGTCTAAGATTATGAAATTTCCTATTTAAACTCTAGGGGAGAAACAACAAATACTTCTTTCTCCCTACAACTCTTCTACTAGCTTGATCTTTCCAATTATACATATTTTGGAGTGATTATTAGAGCCCTAAAGTGCTATCTCTCTAGTAACCTCACTCTAATCACCAATTACTTGTCTTTCAAAAAAGCTAAGGAAGGAAGGTATGCTAGGGCCTAGAAGTGCCTACTCTCTAGCAAGAACTCCCTTAAAGATTTAGATTCTTTAGGCCTTGAAGTGCCAACACCTCTTGCATCTACCTCTCCCCTTAGATAAGTACTATCATTATTTTATTTCCCAGGTGATATTGCTACTATTATTGACTCCATAAAACCATAAAGGCACTGATTTCTATACTCTTGTGGGTGAATGAGATCAAAACAAACTTTCAAACTATCTTCTTGAAGATCTTACTAACACTAACAACCACACTATTTCTGATATAATCATTGCTACAACCTTTATTTTTCATCCCTAATAAGCATACTAACCTAAAAAACTACCCAAAAATTTGCACTAGCATGGGTGCTATCATCCAAGGCACTAATCTCCCCTTTGTTATCATTCAAGTGAAAATTTTTGAAGGTTTTTGTTACTATTGTAATTTTTGTTACAACCATCATTACAGCCCATTAACAACCCTTAACTGTCCATAAAACTACCCAACACTTGTACTGGGAAAACTATTATCATTATATGCTAAAGTGTTTGTTTAATTGCCTAATTTAAGTATTTTTTGAAGTGGTTTTGTTGTTGTCATTATTACTTAGTTTATTATTGTTACAAGTATTTTTGACAGCCCATTGAAGTCCCTTGTTAACTTGTTTTAAATCTTGTAATTGTTAGTGACAAAAGTGCCATCAAATTCCAAAATTCTTTATATCATTATTGTCATTAGAACTTGCAATTTCTGAACATATTGTTGCTGCTATACATTTATCTTTTCATGCATAAGAGTTTTTTGGTAGCATATCTTCTATTTTGAAGTCATTAATTTGAAACATTGATATCATTGGTTATTTATAACGTTTTTTGTTTCATTGGTAAGGGGCATGTATAATTTACCTTGAATTTGTTCTTAACCCCAAACAATACCAAGTGACTTCTTCCTTTTGAGTGACCTAGAGAGAGGGTTAGGTTTTACCTTTTTATTATCTACCTTCATTAACCAACTAGGCCTTGGGACGTCTCCCTTGAAGTGATTTTCTTCTCCTCCTAAATAGAAAGAGGTATCCTATTGGGGTAACAGTGATAGGACTACCTCCGTGTTCCATCAATCTAGGCTTGCATGCCTTTAGGATTTATTCAAGTATAGATTGTTCTATAAAATTTTTGGCGTCATTTCCATGGAACACTAAGTCAATATTCCTCAATGACTCTTTTTCAGTAAGTATTTTACTCAAAGCATTCACTTCACAGAGATTACCTGGTGACTCCATTGAGGGTGATTGCCTCACTCCCTTTGATAATCCTTAAGAGTTTATATGGTGACTCCATTGACTTGCTCTCTACTTCATGATAATTTCAAGACATGGATCATGGTTGCCTAGGAAAAAGTGTATCCAACTATTGATTTTGAAATTTTTCAAGGATATCTGCATTGTTTTGATATAAAATGGTTAAACAACTCTCCAAGATTCAGAGGCTCCCAATTACTCACATTGTAGAATTCTTGAAGTATAAAAGTGAGATAGAATTTGAATGGGAGGATGTTTTGGTAAAATTGTTATTACTTTCCATGCTATGGTTTTTGCAAGGTTGGATTAAGGGTTGTTGCAAAAATAAGGGTATATCATATTTCATAGACCTCATCAATAGGTTTATTGAGTTTGTGAAACCACAATTTCAGACATATGAATATGCCCTTAAAAATCTTGCAATATCCCTAGAGGAAGAAGGATTCAACACTGATATTGTGGAAGATCTCAGGGATGTGTAGCATACTCCATACCAAGAACCCTGTGATATAGAAGGAGATATTTATGAAGAAGTTTTTCAACCCCTTGTAGAGGATAAATATTTTTCCCATGATTCAACATAATGTAGTAAAGACTTGATTGAAGAAATGAGTTATGAGGATGAAGCACTAGTATCTTCTCCTCCATTTGATGAAGATCTCCAAGATCCTATCACTCCTCCAACATATGAAGAGAATGAGGTGAATCATTTTCCTTTACAGGTTTTTGATGACACTTTTTTCTATGATTCCAAAGGTGAAGAAGTAAAGGAACCCTTGGAAGGGATAGGTCCTTCATTTTCTGATGAAGGAGAAAATATGATTAAAGACACGAGTCTTGGGGATGATGTGCTAGATGTTGTTCCATTTGATGAAGTCATCCAAGCCTTTCACGCTCCTACACTACAAGAAGTAAAAACGGTAAGTTATTTCTCTTTCTAATATTTTGATGATGCTTTATTTTATGATTTGGAAGGTGAAGAAGTATTATAGGAACCCTTGGATGCATTCAATCATTCATGTTATGATAAAGGTAGTGACATGGTTGATAATATTGATGATTTCATACGTGTTGGAAGACATAAGTGGGATGTGATTGGTTCTGATGAGGATCTCATTTATGGCATGGAAGGATATCTTTGAATGTTTCCTTTACAAGAATCATATGATGTTCCTAATAATTTTGACATTTGGAAACAAGATGATGATATAATTACAGAAGTTTTCGAAGCACCCAAGGATGACCCAGTGCAATGTTCTCCTGATGATGTTCAGTCATACGTTGAGGATTTTGATGAGTATTCCTTTGAGAACTTGGATTTATTCTATGAAGAATATTATAAACCATCATTGTGCTCAAATTTTGATAAAGGCGAAGACGTTGCTTGCCTAAAGTGGGATACTTGTGATAAGGTTGTTCATCTCCCTCTGATTGATTTACTTCGTTATGCCACTAAGGATGAAGTTGGGGAACATGTCACTTGTTTATTTATTTAGGGAAAAACTTTTTGTTAGAATTCAAGGGGTGGTTGAATGCCTTAATCCATTTATTATCTCAATCTTTCAAATTTCCCCTGAGAAGTTTTCAGTTTCCCTCTAATTTCTTGTTAATCCCTTCTCAAACCCCAAGCAGTGATGACGTCCAAGGTAGTCAACACTTAGTATCTTTGAGCCAACCCTTTTAGTCCTTGACCTCTCACAATCCTTTTTCGATATGGACTGATCACTTTTCTAGAAGGGGGACTTGGCATGATTTTTTCCCTCCCTCCCGCCTCCATGAGCTAGAATTTATGACTTCCTATGATATAATACATGGTCTAATTAATGTTTATTTCGTGGTTAACTTGTCATTGTTTTTGTTTATGATGAAACATAAATGAAGGTGTTATGATACACTGCTAGAATGGTTGTACTAGTTGTATGATTATACATAACATTTGACAGGTAAATATAGGTGAGGTAGGGTAGGTAGGCATTTGCATTCATTGTATATACCATTTCATTGTATATTAGCATAGTTGTAGTTGCACTTTTTATATTGTTTTCCTCACTTGCATATATGGGTTTTCATGATTATGTTTTAGATTATATAGTTGATTTCATTTCAAATTTTTTCATCATGTATGAAGAAGGGGTGATAGCACAACCCCAGGTATTACTAACATCTTATGTTGAGTCTTACTAGGAACAGGTCACACCAGGGATGTTGAGGTTCTCATGCGCTCTATGGTCAACACATGTCCCTGAGTTGGAGCCACATGTTACTCCCAAACCTAGGGGTAACTAAGGAGATCTTGTCTGAAGGCCCATAGGTCCTAAACATGGAGTGTCGAGAGCCAGATGACTTGAGCATGGCCCCAAAGGGACCCTTTTTTCCACAGAAGATCACACATACCATCGAAAATAGTATCCATCACACTAGCGTGGTCTTGAAATGGAAATGAGTCTTTCTCCATGAGATAATCAGTTCGGGTATCATGGTATGTATCTCTCCAGTTTTAAAACATTTAAACATGTTTCATTGAATCTTTATGGATTTCATAACTTTTTCTTGATTTTATCCTCTTTTACTTGTTCAAACCTAGGAGGGTCACACGGTTCCCTAGTAATTTGGTTTCACTTTAGGATAGGTTGTTACCTAGTGGATATCTAAAGAGACATTGCACATTCCCTCCATACTTACCATTTCCCATCTTTATCCCCTCCATCTATCCACATTTTTTGGCACTACAGAAGGATCCATTTGGAAAGGGTTGTACCTTACCACATGGGAAGAATGGGATAAAGGCCCAGGGTTAAATGTAGCTAAAAAAAGTTAAAATTTGAATTTAAAACTTCGAGATGCTTCTTCCATGGATCCCCAAGAAAGAACTGAAACACTTCTCAACAAGAAAAGGGGACCCACATATGAATAAAACACTAAAGGAATTTTTTTGTGGATAGGAAATCTCATCATGATTCGACCTATCATGACGATGAAAATGTAGTGGTATGACACTACCACCCAACTGGTCACCAATCTAGGAAAGTGTCTCTTGGTTGCATGGCCAAGAGAAAGGCGGTCTTATCACAAGATGTCCTTCTCATTTCTATGAAATGTTTGTGGGTGACACTGCCACTACATGGTCACTAAGCCAAGGCAATGACTATCAACTCTTTCCTTGCATCATGAAGAAAGAAAGATAAAAAAAATTAAGTGAATATGAAAAGAATAAATGGAAATCAATGGTCTTGGAAACATTTTCATCCATGACAAGGTGCAACTCACCCTCAACAAAGGAACCCATAGGTGAGTGTTACATTTCCCTGCTATCAAATGCACCCCATTCCCAAAGTTTTACCCCTCACTATCTCATACGCTTGCATGATTTGGATCAATATCCACTCGGGAAACAACCTTGACTTTAAGGGACGCTAGCCCAATAGGACACCCTGACACCATTCCAAACCCTATACTTTTCAAGTTGCATAACTTTTTGATCATTTGTTTGGGTTCAAGGGGGTTTAATGCACATGTTTGGGCATTTTAATTATTATATGTGATTTATGTATTATGATTCATGTGACTTATGGACCCATGGAGGGAGTACCTTTTTTTTTTTGCAGGACTTTTCTCGGTGAACAGGTATATGGAGAGATGACTAGACCATACCTTCATGAGGGCTCAAATCCCATTTGATGGATGTTGAGACCCCAACCAAGGGAAAATATGAAGATGAAGGGGTTCTTCCAAGAAGAAGAAGGATGTTTCCTTTGGAGTCACTTTGATGGACCTAGACCCAAGCAATTGTTCCTTTCAAACCTAAATTTTAGCCTTTGGGGCTCTTGGATGTCACTGATGCATACCTCAACATTTCTACATGCAACGATTTTAACCTTGGGGATAATCGTGAGGTTATTGGCACATATTGGTAGGGTTTTGGCCTTTGGAGGCCCAACATTTAAATCCCCGAGCCCAACGTTCCATGACAGAGGTCCAATGTCACCCTAAAAGTGTTATGAGGAAAATATCTCTATGGCTAGGGTAAACCACAACAAATGGAAATGACCACAAAAATAAACTCTCTTCTCAAGTATGTTGTGAAAACAAATATGATAGCAAGACAAGATAAAAGGCCTACCTCTTCTAGACGTTCGATGAAGTCCACCATTGAGTACTTAACCAAAAGAAATATACCTACAACTACTCCTCAACAACCAAGAAAAGCAAGCATATGGTGATAATAAATGATGTCAGCACATTCAATAGCATAATCCATTAATAAACATGACAAATATGCACATGGAATAATAATTTAAATATTTGCAAGATATCAATTGGAAGGGAAAAGAGTATTTCTATTAATATATGATCAACATAAGTAAAAATGTTACAAACTTTCGTTTCGTCATGGTTCAAAACCGAGAAACTAAGTTCCTTCCAGCTGAGCCTCCACCACTTTAATCCTCCACCAAAGGCAATCTCATAATAGATAAGCAATTAGGTTCTCAATCAATAAGGAAAGAGATTGGGGGATAATCACTATGTTCATACTTAAAGGACAAAGAGATGCAGACTCAATATGAAGTAAATAATTTCTCCAGAGTAACTTTATTCTCGAAGTTGAATTCTTTCCCCTCTTTCCATTGCTCGAAATGGGCCCATTTATAGCCTTCAAAATGGAACTAAAGGGCCGATTCAGAACATTTCTAGTATATGCAAGGCCAAGGATCATACATCTCTTCTCATGACATGGAAACCCAACAATAATTTTTGTTTTTTGGCACAAATCCTGATGTATGCAGGCTGTAGTGGAGCAACCTACGTATATGCATGTTGTATAGTAAGAAAGATGCGTACATGTGGAAAAATATGTATTTTTAGCTATGTATTTTACAAACAGGGATGATAAGTCTACATAGGGAAATGGAAAAAGGCCTTCTGTGCAAGATTGCATAGGGTGGTAAAAATATTTCTATAACAGATGCCCCCTAATGTGTGAGGTCAGAGGAGTATCTGTGATGGCCGAAATACATTATAAACAACCCAGAAGCGGAGTGATATGGAACCAGCTGGATGAACTAGTTGCTCGTTACATTCTGCATTGACTTTGCATAAATGGTTGCCAATAGAATTACACTGTAGATCCATGTGAAAATATACCAAACAAGTTTTCATGGCCATGAATAGGAAAATACAAATGCGGCTACATACCAATACTTGTTATAGTCATGAACAAGGTCGAGTAGAACCAATCTCAAAACCAATATGAAGATATATGTATATAATGGAGTACAATTTGATATCCCATGATCATTGAAGTCATATAGGTATTGGTCCAATGAAAAGGAAGCAACATCTCAGGAAAGTTGCAGCCACATACTGGTATCTTCAAGTCTTCTACACAATCCACCAAGGGTGTAAGTCTACATCATGTGAATAAAGGAGTTGAGGTCAAACACAACGAGACATAGTTTGATTACCAGTCATTGATGTATACCATTAACAAATGCGAGACAACCTACCGACAATGAAAGTAGGTATTGTTGGTTATGGAGCCTGATTATCTTCATAATGCAGAGGTTCTTTGCTTTCAGCCATGTCTATACCCCATGAAGTATTTACACCCCAGAAGTATGTACACTCTTCCACACGGGGGAGTGCAGAGGGGGGGTACCCCCTCTGCGGGGTCCGGGGGGGAGATCCCCCCGGCTGGGGGGTCTGGGGGCAAGCCCCCGAAGCAAAAATTACCTTGTAAAAGTATATGTAATTTCATTGTAAATCTGGACCGTTCATTATAAGGTCACAGATCTAACGGTAGAGATTATGTTAGGGTTTTTTGCCCTAGAAGGCAACCCTCTTTTATGAGGGAAATGTATTGCGGCTATTGATTGATGGTGAATATTGTATTCTGAGCGAGGAGAC
>JASDQU011104936.1:18281-32284 GCA_032191745.1 Picea mariana
AGTAGAAGTAAAAATGTTACAGACTTCTGTGTCGACACAGTTTATAACCGTGAAAATAAGTTCCTTCCAGCTGGGCCTCCACCAAAGGAAATCTCATAATAGAGAAGCAATGAGGTTCTCAATCAATAGGGGAAGATCTTGGGGGCTGAACACTGTGTTCAGACATAAAGGACAAAGGGATGCAGACTCAATATGAAGTAAATAAATTCTCTAGAGTAACTTAGCTCTCAAAGTTGAATTCTTTCCCCTCTTTCCATTGCTTGGAATTGACCCATTTATATCCTTCAAAATGGAACTGAAGGGCCAAGTCATATTGTCTCCAGTATATGGAAGGCTAAGGATCATAGATCTCCTATTGTAACATGGAAACCCAACATTAATTTTCATTTTTTGGCACAAATCCCAATGTACATGGGTTTTAGTGGAACATCCTCCATATACGCATGTTGTATAGTAGGCAAGATGCGTATATGTGGAAAAATATGTATTTTTAGCTCTGGATTTTACAAACAGGGATGATAAGTCTACATAGGTAAATGGGAAAAGGCCTTATGTGCAAGATTGCATAGGGTGAGGCAAATCTTGCTATAACAATAAGGGCATGACGTCACCCTCAGGAGGGTCTTTTCATGCAAATTTATTTTATTTTGTCCATAATTTAATTTTGTAAGAAACTAGCCAGGTGAGCCTGTTTTTTTTACCTAAAACTTAATCAAGGTCAAATTTTTGTATAAATAAACAAAAAGTGACATTCATTTTTATGATAACTCATCACACACAAGTGGTGGACTAAAATTTTCAAACTCTTTAAGGGTCATTGGCTGAAATAACTAGTGAGAATATCTTGGGAGAGCTTTATGGTGGTGTATTTTGACTTTTTCATGGTCGAATGGTCTTCAACTAGGGTTTGACTTCATAATTCTTGGTGAAGTGAGTATAAAATATGAATTTTTAATCATTAAATGGATGTTTGTGGTAAAAAAAAAAAATTCTTCATGTCTAAGATTATGAAATTGCTTGTTTGAACCCAAGGGGAGAAACAACAAATGTTTCTTTCTCCCTACAACTCTTCTACTAGCTTGATCTTTCCAATTATACATTTTTTGGAGTGATTAATAGAGCCCTAATGTTCTAGCTCTCTAGTAACCTCACTCTAATCACCAATTATTTCTCTTTCAAAAAAGATAAGGAAGGAAGGTACACTAGGGCCTAGAAGTTACAACTCTCTAGCAAGACCTCCCTTAGACTTAGATGCTCAAGGCCTTGAACTACCAACACCTCTTGCATCTACCTCTTCCGTTAGATAAGTATTATCATTTTTTTATTTCCCAAGTGATATTTTTACTATTATTAACTCCATAAAACCATAAGGGTACTACTTTGTATACCCTTGTGGGTGAATGAGATCAAAAAAAACTTTGAAAATATTTTCTTGAAGATATTACTAACACTAAAAACCACACTATTGCTTCTATAATCATTGCTACAACCTTTATTTTTCAACCCTAACAAGCATACTAACCTAAAAAACTACCTAGAAATTCGCACTAGCCTAGGTGCTATCACACAAGGCACGAATATCCCCTTTGTTATCATTCCAAGTGTAAAATTCTGAAGTTGGTTGAAGGTTGTTGTTTATGTTGTAAATTTTGTTACATCCATTATTACAACCCCTTAACAACCCTTAACTGTCCATAAAACCACCCAACACTTGTACTAGGAAAAATAATATAATTATATGCTAAAGTGTTTGTTTAATTTCCTAATTTAAGTACTTTTGTGAAGTGCTTTTGCTGCTGTCATGGTTACTTATTTTACTGTTGTTACAAGTATTTTTTACAGCCCATTGAAGTCACTTGTTAACCTGTTTTAAAACTTGGAATTGTAAGTGGCCAAAGTGCCATCAAAGTGAAAAAGTCTTTATATCATTCTTGTCGTTATAAATTGTGATTTCTAGACATATTGTTGTTTTTGTGCATTTATCTTTTCATTCATAAGAGTGTTTTGGTAGCACATATTCTATTTTGAAGTTATTAATTTGAAACATTGATATCATTGGTTAATACTAACGTTGGTTGCTTCATTGGTAAGGGATAGGCATCATTTACCTTGCATTTCTTCTTAACCCCAAACCATACCAAGTGACTTCTTCCTTTTGACTTCCCTAGAGAGAGGGGTGGGTTTTACCTTTGTCTTATCTCCCTTCATCAACCAACTAGGTCTTGAGAGGTCTCCCTTGGAGTGATTTTCTTCTCCTCCTAAATAGAAAGAGGTATCCTATTGGGGTGACAGTGATAGGACTACCTCCATGTTAAATCAATCTAGGCCTACTTGCCTTTAGGCTTTAAGAAAGTATATATTGTGTGATAATAATCCAAATATGAAAACATTAAGAAGTCAAAATATAAACATCAAGGAGAGCAAAGCCAAAGATCCAAAGCTAAAAACATCAGGAAGCAAAAATATAAAACATCGGGAAGAACTAAGTGCAGAATAAAATGTCAAATCTTATTGTCCAATGAAAGTACAAAGAATATGTTTTTTTTATTATATAAAAATAAAAATAAAATATTTCCTATATCAAACATTAAACATCAAACATTGAGGAAAAATATATATTCCAACATTGAATTAATATTCCTTCAGCGGGGACTAATAATGGACCACTCAATGGAAATATTATAGTGATAGCAACACGACAAAGGTATTGAATAATATAGAACTGGCACAGCCGCAAACTCGTGGTTGGTGAACGCCGAAAGGTTTCGGGCCTTTTGACGTAAATATCTAAATTTGTAGCTTGGATTGATCATGAGACTGTAGAAAATTCGGCACTCTAATGGTACAAGTTTTTATGTGTTTAAAATTTAATTTCCTGGCCTTGATTGATCATCACACCTGAATAAATTTTGCATGGGATCTATGCTTGGCATTCAAAATGTTTTCCAGTGTCCCATATATTATTTGATACAGGACATTTTAATAAATCGAAGACCCTGCATGGACAAAACCGTGTGTTTTTTAGGGCACATTTATTTATGATTTGGGCTGGTGAAAGCATGCTACAATATAACAACAACATGTTTATTAGGAACCTGCGTTTTCAGAGTGGTTTGGGAGGTCCACACCAATGGTTTATGCATTTCTATCATCAGTTTATCATTTACACTACTGGTTCCAGTGACAAGCTTTATCCATAATTTTCCAATACTGAACTTGGAGATGGGGTTCCCATGGAAGAGATATGATTGAACAAAGCTGGCCCAATGAATTCTTTTATTGGTTGGCTAAGAAAGCAATTAAGGAATGGAAATGTGATCAGATTCTTAAAGAAAAAAATGTAATTAGGTCAAAGAATTGATGAAAACTACTAATTTTAGCACATGAATAGATGTTGTCAAACTAAAATCGATTGCTACAACTGCAACTAACAAAAACATTGATTGGTTGGCTATGTCAAACTAAATTGAATTTCAATAAATATCCACCCTACTGCCTAGCTAATTCCCCTTTCCAACCTTAATCTTATGGTTCAAACGATTTAAATAAAAACATAAAACGAATGAAAGCAACCTCAAGGGTGCAGGAACTACATGAACAAAAATTAAGGCGAGAAGATAACCATAGTGAAAAATCGCACAATGGGTATTATTCAATTCTAAACCAAGGGTTGCAACTCATGTTCAAGTTTTCATGGGAAATCAAACAAAATGCAAAAAGTCACCCAAAATCATAAGGAAATTAATGCATATAATTGATCTCCGATCCTACTTTCTTGAGACGTTGTATCAAAGCGACCTTGTCCTTTTTCTGGAGAGATTCCTAATCGAGGGGTTTGCCATCTTTGAATAGCTTCCATACTTTATCATCATCTTTATTATAAGCTTGACATCCTTTTGATGAGGGGGAGCCTGTTCTATGGGAATGCGTGATGATGAATAAAAGACTTTTCGATTTAGTAGTTAAGTTCACAGTATATTCTCTTCTCGGCGATTCCTTCTTCCTTTCAGACCGAGACTCCTTCGAAATCCACTCTTCCTCGAAGGACCCTACACACCTTGGTTGTCCAACACCTTTGTTGCCTTCGTTGTGTTTCTCATGCCGTCCACCACCGTTTTCACTCATGGCTGGTGAAGGATGAAAGGTTTTGGCTAGCCCAAAATATGAAACGCTAATCACTCAGACGTGGCAATCAGCTAGCCACCATAGTAAATTTTAAATATGATCAAGTAAAATTAAACAAATAAACATGTAAATGGATGCCTTTATAATAGTGAGGAAGTTAGTGATTGAAATCAAAACCATTAATTTATTGGGATGACTAAGAATATTCCATCAATATTTAATCTTATCCATACAAAACTTATTAAACACTAAAAACCTATTAAATATGCCCATTGTCAATAGGTGTACGCCTTTTGACGTAATTAACGAGGTACCATCTATTCAAAACATAACTTCCTTGGAGAGTAAAAAATCAATTAACCTAAGTAGTGGAGGAGCTTATTCAACTTTTTACTTAATATACCTTGTAACATGTTTGCACAACTTTTCATGGAATAAACACCGTTTGTAGAGTTTGGAGGACAAGCGAAGGTTTCAAATGAATAGTTACATAGTCTTGTTCAAAGGCATATATGTAGCTTTCATAAGCGATGAAGTTCAAATGTTTTGATTTTATGGTAAATTATAAGTGTCTTTTCATACATCTAAACAAGATATTTGAGTTATGTTAATTGCATTGAGTTCATATTCCGTAAATTTCTATAAATTTGTAACACTAAGACATTTTTTTAATAAAGTTATTAGGAATTTTACTTTACTGAAATTAAATTTTGTCAATGCATGTAACACTTTTGTTATATAGGATTTAAAAATGCTATCTAATGTTGCATAATTCATAGGCATTAATTCATGAAAGAGGTAGTATGGACTTTGGTCTACCTCATACTCATTACTTGGTGAAATATTCCATTTTTTTTAAAACTTGGTCTTAAGCGAGCTCGTGATGAAAAATAAATTTTGTGATCTTTTAAAAATTTGTATAATACATTTAGGTAGGTTAGACTCAATTAAATCGCATGAGGAAAATTTATAATATTTGCAATGTGATAAATGTGAAATCATTGAATTTGTGAGGAAAATTAACTTAGGTTTCAATAATCATAATTTAAAATGAAACACATTTTAGTAAAAAAAAAGTGATTATTAATTTAAAAAAACAAATTAGATAAAATGAAAACAAATCACATTTGGAAAGAATTTATTAAAAAATTAAAAAGTGGGGTCCTAAGTCATTTAACTTGGGAGGTTGTTGAGGCCTCAACAAATGGTGACACAATGAGCTAAACCATGAATCTCTTGAGTCTCTTTTAAACATTGCCTAAATTATGAGTATAAAGTACAAATAATCTCTTGTTTTTTATTTTTCAAGTACATCTCAGAATATTCCTTTATGAGTAATTTAATAGTTATTCATACATACGAGGGAGAAAACTCATCTTCTACTATGTCAACACATAAAATGCTGGATTTCTCTTTGTTAAATCTCAAGAAATGATCCAGGTTGAAGTCTCCATAATAAGGCCCAATATTTGCGATAAAAATATTTTTTCCAAAAGTGGTTGTCTTATCCATCAGGTGTCAATCTTCTTCCAATGAGTATCCATATCCTTATAGATTCACCACAACATCACAAACTGCACTTCATTTTCCTATCCTTACATTTATTTTGATACATGCTTAAGAACTCAATGGATATGGTAGGTAATGGCCTTTTATAGGCATCGTAGGGAATGACTCCTAGCTGATGGGATTTATTTAATAATTTTTTGTGCTCAGTTATTAAAGTAATTCTCTTTTGATTTTCAACCTGTAGATTTTGAACATCCACCCTCCAGGCTATCATGTATTTAAATATGTGTGGATGGACCCCTGATATGTTAAACTTGTTTGTAAACTAGGATACAAGAACAACTAGTATTTTTTCACCTAGAGAGATTATGGTCCATCCACTTTTGCATCATTTTAACACATTCTAGATCTATTTTAGAAATGATATTTTCATTTAACTCATAATCTAGCAAAGACAAACATAATTCTCTAAGCCTTTTCCTGTATGATGCTACCATTGTGACAGATGAAAACCTTATGAAAATTATTAGTATCACTGAAGCAAACAAAATATGATAAATGTAGGTATGTTGTATGCTTAAATAACTTGAAACAAAGCTTAGGAAAAAAATAGTTTGCGAAATTGAAACGAACCAAAAATTTGCAAGTATGAGAAAAATTTTAAAAGGGATACTTACGAATTTTATGTAACATTGAAAACAAGTTTTCAATGGAATAATATAAACAACGAGAAAACAAAGCAAACCAATGGTTAGTGACCATACAACATCGAAAGATAAAATGTTATTGTACCTCTTCGAATAATGACTTCATCTATAAGAGGGAAAATTCAACACTTGCAAGATGAAACATATCTTCTTTTAATATCCTATATGCTTAATCCTTTATTCAATAAATATTTATAACCTTGATCATTGAATATAAATTACGATTAACAATAAAGTTGTTTGCTAGAAATTTGATTTTTCTAATAATGATACATTCTTGTTCAATAAATTTATATCAAGAAAAAATTATATATTCAATTTCAACATGTTATTGTACCTCTTCAAATAATGACTTCATCTGTAAGAGGGAAAATGCAACACTTGCAAGATGAAACATATCCTCTTTTAATATCTTATATGCTTAATCCTTTATTCAATAAATATTTATAACCTTGATCTTTGAATATAAATTACTATTAACAATAAAGTTGTTTGCTAGAAATTTTATTTTTCTAATAATAGTGCATTCTTGTTCAATAAATTTATATCAAGAAAAAATTATATATTCAATTTCAACCTCAACATCTCCATATTGATGATAAAATATACTTAATTAAAAATGTTTATTAAAATACATACATAATACTTATTTTTAAAAATTTATCCAAACCACCACTATAATCATCTTTCAAAAAGTGAGGATCATCAAAATTTTACAATTGAGCAAATGCATATGAAATGTAAAGTATCAATTAAAGTTCTAAGCCGTGATTTATAAACATACGTTTAATTTACCTTCCAAATGCACATGTTATTCTTCCAATCAACATGAAAATATGAAATTTTCATCTTATATAATGATGGCCAATGTGAAACTATAGAGTAAAGATTAAAAGGTCAATCATTTAAGCATCTCGTCTCTCCTGATATTTGTTTTTCTAGTTTCTTCAAGGCATAAACATGCTCATAGTCCTCGCATCACTTTGAATTTAAATCTGTTGTTATAGTTTTATTGTTTGGTTCCTCTAGTCCACAACGATTATTGGATTTTATTTTTCATGAATCTTAAATTCAAAGCTTAGATTTGTCAATTGGCATGAAATATCAATGAAGGGGTGTAAATTTAGGAAATGGTTTTACTTCCCAATTCTCTTTGTATACAAATCATACTCAATTAGTAAAGAAAGATAAATATTACGTATTTATGTATAAAGAATTTTTAATGGATGACCATTTTTAAATTATCTATACTATTACCAATGTATTGTTATTTAACCACTATAGTAAAACCATCATACTTTTAAACAACACTTTAGTAAAGAATTCTAACCAAAACACCTTCTCATATCTATCATGGCATATTCAATAGGGAATCTAACGAGAATGGTCTTCAGGAATATTTAGAGTGTAGTCTATGTTACTCTGGAAGGATTATTTAGTGGAAAGAAATTGAAGCAAATAACCATGTGCTCTAAAGAAAGAAACTAATAGAATAAAAAAATTAACAAAAAGTAGAGAGCATCTAATCTATACAACTTGCTACATGTGGTAATGTCCCTGCAAGATACCAAGGTTATACAAGGTTATACCAAAGTTTTGATTTGATTTATTTGGCTTCAGCCCATGAATGTTGGAAGAGGGGTTCCACTTAGCTCCACATGCATATTATACAGCTATAACTTGCAAGGCCATGTACACGTACACCAAGGGTCGTTGCCACCTCAACCACAAAGCATGGATTAACCAACTCAAAGTCTATTGTTGGATCAATGACAAAATCCCTATCACGGGATCTTCTTATCTATCTCTATGAGCACGAACACCACTCTCTGGATATCGCTTATAATAAGGACCAGAATCGTAATCCAGAAACCAGAAAAGGCTCATCATAAGGACTGTCATGATTTGAGATACAAAGGTGTTTTATCTTTTAAAAATAGAAATACGAATAGAATTTCTATACGATAATCATTATGTTTATAAAATCAATATTCATTTTCCATCACGGAAGGCTAAAAAATTACTGAAGCTTCTCGATAAAATTAAAACATCAATCATTCAACAATTCTCAACGATTTAATCAAGGTATTTAACTCTGACAAACATGCATAAATGGTATCTAATTATCATATTATCTGCACGCCATATCTCTTAACTCTCTCATCAGGTATATAATTATCATATTACTTGTATGCCATAACTCTAAACTTCCTGGTCAGTTGCAAGCCATTTGTATGCACTTAAAACACATAACAAAAAAATACACAGAAGTACAATATTCAACCTACAATCTTCATTATATTAAGAGCTCTATTAGTTGCATTGTAAATCAAGTACAATATCTTCATCACCTATTTGAATGTCTCTGATAACTCCCTTGTCATGACCAACGAGTGATGAGTTAAAAGGATTAAATTTAAAGACAAAGTAATAGTAACAATAGCAATAAGCTTTAGTAACAACTTTCTGCAACAAAATGAGCTCAACAAACTTCTTGATCATAGACTGAGCTGGGGTAATTGGTAAGTAAGGAGCAATCGTTCTTTCTTTAACAGGATGCATCGAACCAATTAGCAACAAAAAAACATAGTTAGAAACTGGTCACTACATATGTTACCGAAGTGAATACTTGTTTCTTTGAGTATGTATGTCTACGATGTTGTCTATATAGTGATGCTATAATAAGAGCCATTTTCTCACAAAGGATACATGTATTACTGTTTACATGAATTACTGTTTGGAAAATGAGATGGTACCGTTCCTACAAAAACTTTGGAGTAATCCTCAATGAAAATACTTTGATTTGGTGAACAAAAGGAAGTTTGGGTGCTAAATGAAGGAATATGTTTGCAAGGTTTAATGTGGCAATTGTTAAATGTTTACATTGAGAAGAGAAATGGTAATCGTTGGTTTAGAATTTATAATAAAATAAAAATAAGGATATGTTAAGATCATACCAAAAGTTAATTGTTATGTTAGTGGATAGACCTTCCAAATCTACAATTGGGTTAAGATTGATAAAATGTGAAGCAAAGAATACAGAGAAACAGAAGAGCAGAAATAGTATTCAGTACATTAGGAATGTAAGTGAAAGAGTACGAAATGCAAGTAAAGGAGTACAATAGAAAAGGGAAACTAGCTTAACTAAATATGCTCAAGCAAATCAAGAAATGATAGTACAGCTGGCTGGGATAGCTCGCAGTGTACAATCAGACTGTTGAGGTTACATTATATTTAACACTCCCTCTTAAACTCAATAGTTACAAATATCAGCACTGATGATGCCCAAGTGTTGTCTCTGAAAATCAAAAACGGATTTTCCCAGTGGCTTTGTGAATATATCTGCAAGGTGATCTTGAGAGCCACAAAATTGAAGTGCAATATCGCCATTATTGACTAGCTTGTGGATGAAGTGAAAGCGAGTGTCAATGTGTTTGCTTTTCTTGCGAAACACATGACTTTTGGATAGAGCAATTGCTGAGGTGTTGTCACAGAAGATAGGAGTTGGATCATTTTCTATATGTGACATATCTTTCAATATTCTTCTCAGTCACACAGCTTGACAGGAAGCTGAGGTAGCAGCGACATACTCTGTCTCTGCAGAAGATATTGATACAATTGGTTGCTTCTTTGATGCCCATGAAATCAGGTTCGTGCCCACGTGAAAAAAATGTCATGAGCTGCTTTTCCTTTCATCTAGGATGCTTGCAAAATCATTGTTTATGTAACCAGAGAGATGATCATCATCAGATTTAGTGTACCATAAGCCAAAATTGAGACTTCCTGCAACATATCTCAGAATTCGTTTTTCCATCTTCCAGTGAAAATCTTTGGGGGATTCCATGTATCAAGAAACAAGGCTGGCTACATACATAATATCAGGCCTAGTTATTGTAAGATACAACAAACTGCCTACTAAACTTTTGTACAGAGTAGGGTGCAGTGTAAGGCCTTCATATTTCTTGCTCAGTTTTGTGCCTAGGGGTATAGGGGTTTTTGTTGGATTGCATTCTTCCATGCGGAATCCTTTGATGATGTCTGTTGCATACTTTTTATGACAGACAAATATTCCTTTGGTTGATTGATCAACTTCAATCCCCAAAAAATATTTCATTATGCCAAGATTTGTCATCTCAAACTCAGATTTCATGGCATGTTTAAAATTGGTTAATTCAGGATTTCAAGTATATATCATGTCATCAACATATAAACATACAATCAAAATTTTATTGTGCTGATCTGTTTTGGTGTAAAGAGTTGGCTCATTTTGGCTTCTGCTGAAACCACTTTTGATCAGGTAAGTGTCAATTCTGCTGTACCAAGCTCTTGGAGCTTGCTTTAAGACATACAAGGCTTTCTTCAACCGATATACTTTGGTTGGCTACTCTTGGACTTCAAATCCAGGTGGTTGATCGACATAAGCTTCTTCTTCTAAGAAACCATTCAGGAAAGCTGACTTGACATCCATCTGGTATACTTGCCATTTGTGTTGGGCTGCTATGACCAATAGAGACCTTATAGTGTCTAATCTTGCTACTAGGGAAAAAGTTTCACCATAATCAGTACATGGTTGTTGTGAGAATCCTTTGGCAACAAGTCTTGCCTTGTGTTTTTCAATATGCCCTTTTTTGTTGAGTTTAGCTTTGTAAACCCACTTGACATCAATACTCTTTTTCTGTCTGGGCAAATCAACAAGATCCCATGTCTTGTTCTTCTCAATGGAGTCAATCTCTTGGTTCATGTCTTGAACCCAATGTGGCTCCTTAGTTGCTTCTTTAAAAGATATAGGTTGACATGACATTAATGCAAAAAGATTGTGTTGTTCAATGTCATCCAACTGCTGATGGATTTCTCTCAAACTTCGAGTTCTCTGATTTTGAAGTTCAGAGGATGAGTCTCTGCTGGAAGTTGAGTTATCCTGAGAATTTTCAGGTTGTCCTTGTACCTGCAATCTTGGAAGAGCAGGTTGAGGTATTGGCTGTCCTGAATTTTCTGTGTTTTCAAAACTGGGCAGCAATGGATTTTGACTATCCATTTGCTGATTTTTAGATTCGTTCCAGAGTTGATTTTATAGAAATTTTACATCTCTGGTGAGAATTAGTTTCTTTGAGATTGGGTTGTAAAGTCTGTAAGTTTTAGATGTTTCACTGTATCCAGTAAAGAGACATTTCTCACTTCTATCATCCAGTTTCTTCCTTAATTCGGAAGGTATGTGAGCGTATGCTATGCATCTGAATGTCCTTAGATGTGCAACATTTAGCTTTGTCCCACTCCATGCTTCTTGAGGTAGTTTCATCTTTAGACTTGTGGTTGGAGATCTATTCAAGAGATAAGCTAAGAATTCTACTGCTTCAGCCCAAAAAATATTTGACAAACATTTCTCTTTGAGTAGGCTTCTTGCCATGTTCATTATTATCTGGTTTTTTCTTTCAGCCACTCCATTATTTTGTGGAGTATACATGGCTATAGTTTGCATGAGAATGCCTTGTGATTTGCAGAAATTTGCAAATTCATTGGAGTTGTATTATCCTCCTCCATCGGACCTGAGATATTTTATATATTTTCCACTCTATTTTTCAGCTTCTACTTTGAATTCTTTGAATTTTGCAAAAGTTTTAGACTTACGTCTGAGGAAATAGATCCAGATTTTCCTCCTAAAGTCATCAATAAACATTAGAAAGTAAAAGCTACCACCTATTGATTATGTTTACATTCGTCCACATAGGTCAGTATGAACAAGTTCGAGATGTTGTTTGGTTTGAGCAGAGGACTGTGGAAAACTAGTTCTCTTATGTTTTCCAAGTATGAAAGACTCACATGGGGAATTTTTCTCTTTGAAGATAGGGAGACCTTTGACCATGGAGTGCTTCTGTAGAATACTTAGACTCTAAAAGGGTAGATGTCCAAATCTTGTATGCCAAACGATAGTTTCATTGGGGGTGGTTGCAATTTGTGCATGTGGTTGGATCAGATTTGAAGTTTTGAGGGTAAGGGGAAACATCCTATTCTGAGTCATGTGGATTTCATAAATCAATTTTCTGCTAGGGGTTTTATCATAAATCTTGCAAGATGCTCCCTCAAAAATTACCTTATAGCCATGTTCAATGAGTTGTCCTACACTTAGTAGATTATGTTTCATATCTGCAACATGATAGACATTGTTTATGTCTTTCTTTACATTTCGTTTAGTAAGAATAGGTACAGTTCCTTTTCCTTGAACTTTGACTAAGGAATCATTTCCAAGTGTAATATCAGATGAAATAGAAGAATCAATGCATGCAAGTAAATCTCTGTTACCTGTCATGTGATTGTTGCATCCACTGTCCAACAACCAGAGATCTTTAATTTGTTCTTCAGCCTTGTGGCATGAGAGAAACATACCTCTTAAGGTTTCTCCCGTATGACTTGACACATGTTCTCTTCCTGAGAGATGATATTCTTTCTTCTTACTCCATTCAAATTCATAGTGCCCATACTTTTTGTAGTAATAGCATTGTATGCTTGATTTGTCATTTGATCTTCTCCCTCTACCTCTTTGAGGTTGGAAACTCTGATTCCAACTATGTTGTCTGTGACCTTGGAAATTTTGATTCTGGTTTTGTTATCTGTTACCTCCACTTGAGTGTTGGTTACTTGTAATACTCCCTCATCCTTGGTGACCTTTGCCTCTTCCTCTGCCTCTCCCTCTGCTGAAGGAGAATTGAGTTTTGAAGGCATTGGCGATTGACTCATCTATGAGAAGTAGTCTGGTCTCATGTGTCACCAGGGAACCAATTTGTTCATCTGTTGAAAAACGTGACAGATCCTTGGATTCAAGGATTGCTGTAACAACCATTTCGAATTTTTTTGGTAAACTTCTGAGAACTTTCTCAACAATGCGTTGATCAGGGATGGCTTCACCAGTCAATCTGATATGGTTCACTATTCCCATGACTCTAGTCATAAACTGATCCACATTTTCAGATTCTGTCATTCTTAAAGTCTCGATTTGCGTCCTCAAGGTCTGCAGTTTGACTATTTTGACCCTATCATTTCCTTGGTAGGATGATTTAAGGATGTCCCAGGCCTGTTTTGAAGTACTAGCACTTGTGATTTTTGAGAAAATCGAGTCATCCACTGAATTTTGAATCCACAATTTGGCTTTATTCTCTCTTTTCCTCTGTGTTGCCTGAGCAGTTCTCTATTGGTTTGTCATGGTGAAAAGGTCTGTTGGATCGAGTTCCACATATCCAAGATCCATTGGATCCCAACACTCTTTTGCTTGCAAGAAGGATCTCATTTGAAGAGACCAAAACTCATAATTTTTTCCAAGAAGAATCAGACCTTGAGTTGGTCCTAAATTGCTAGATGTGGCCATCTTTAAAGAATTTGACAAAACAAAAAAAAAGTGTTGGAAAATTTTGTGTTTACCTGTTTCCTGCGTGTAAAAACCAGATCTTCTAATTTCTTGTAGTCACTTCGGAACTTCGTGATTCAGGATTTCACGAGTTTCGACTTCGCGAGTCTAGCTTCGACCTTTCGCACTTCAGGATTTCGGGACTCCGGTATACGAGTCTTCGAGTTCTTGTCTCCCCAACTCCCGGTCGCCAAAATGCCGAAAAAAAACTTAACGGTCCTGTATTGGCCCTTAGCCTCCGTCTATGTGACCACGACCGGTGACCA
>JASDQU011104936.1:32299-42641 GCA_032191745.1 Picea mariana
TATTCGGAACTTCGTGAATCTTGCTGCTCCAATTCCTGACCCTTTCGAACTTCTGGTATCTGAAATACCGAAGTACCCAATTCTGAAATGCCGAAACTCCACTCCTGCAGGAGATCAACAGCTGTGGGCCTCCCTGATCTGACGACTCAGATCCTTTCAGGATTTCATGGGTCAAGAGTCCCAAACTCTTACCCTTTGCATTCCTAGTAGCCAAAATGCCGAAATGCTCCTTTCGAGGTTTTCCTCGAAACCTCAACTGCTGCCACATGTCCTTCTTGTGAACGATCACGATGTTTTTAGGACTTTGATGAGTCCTCACCTTTGCATATGCGAGGGTTAAATCTCGTGCAGATTCTCCTGGATCTGATGGCTATCAACTATCCATGCAAGATCGGATGGCTCCATATCTCTTCTACACACTTCTTTGATCCAGCAGCTCTCAGGCCACTGCACTCCAGATCCAACGGTTTTGATTCCTTCAGGATTTTGTGAATTGGGACTTCGCGAGGCAGTGACTTCATGACCCCTTGCTACTCCAAGTCCCGAACTCCGAAATGCCGAAATTCCACCCCACAATTTTGGGATTTTGCGATTCGGCTATACTCCTGTGTGCTTCAGAGAACTAAACCTCATGCACTTTTTCTGGATCCGACAGTTATCGGTCCTCTATGAAAAATCTAATGGTTGAAAATCATTAGCCTTTTCTACCTTCTCCTTGTCCTTTCTGAACTTTATTAACACCTTAGATCTGTTAGCATGACCGATCTTACGGCTGCATCTGCTTTTCCTTTGCTTCTTTAGCGTGTTCTTTGTTGCTTCTACAAAGAGTTTCTCCTGAAGCAGGAAATTCATGAATTGAAAGACTTTCACAAATTCTTTAAATCTTTCTACCCTATGCAACAATGTTTCATGAGTTTGTGAGAATTTTCCAAATTCTTTAAACGTTTTT
This sequence comes from Picea mariana, assembly GCA_032191745.1. Classification (NCBI taxonomy): domain Eukaryota; kingdom Viridiplantae; phylum Streptophyta; class Pinopsida; order Pinales; family Pinaceae; genus Picea; species Picea mariana. The sequence goes on from JASDQU011104936.1 coordinate 33,249, forward strand.
GCCTTCTGCAGCAATCTTTCACGAATTTGAAAGAATTTTGCGAGATCTTTAAATGTTTTTTCCTTCTAACTCCTCAATCTTTTGAACGTATTGCACTCTGCTTCCTCGTGCGTGCTTTCTACTATGATCTTTTGAGTGGAGGGTAGACTACTAATTTCTCTCGAGGCTTTGTGAAGAATCTCGCGTCCTATGCTCTCGTTCACAGTGTAAGCTCTGCGTTGTTGAGGATCGAGTTTCTCTTCAGACTGTGTGAAGAGGCTTACTATTGATGCTTTGATACCATGATAAAATGTGAAGCAAAGAATACAGAGAAAGAGCAGAGCAGAAACAGTATTCAGTATATTAGGAATGTAAGTGAAAGAGTACGAAATGCAAGTAAAGGAGTACAATAGAAAAGGGAAACTAGCTGAGCTAAATAGGCTCACACAAATCAAGAAATGATAGTACAACTGGCCAAGATAACTGGCAGTGTACAGTCAGACTGTTGAGGTTACATTATATTTAACAAAGATGGCCATGACAATAAATTATTCTCACTTCATATACCTTCAATTTATTATTCAGATGTTATTGTTGGTTAAAATGTTTCTATAGGATGATCCATATTAGAGGCCGTATAGTTAAGAAATCGCTGGTTATTTGTGAATGATTATTCTTCCAAGCGTTATTTCATTCTCATGTATTCTCAATGAGTATGAAATTATTTGTGTGCAGTGCAACTTTTCTACTGTGCCATGAATTTGAGGGATGGGAGCGAATACTCTCAGTTGTAATTGCTCATTATAGTAATCTCTTAATGGACATTGTTTTGATGATTATGAAACTCTCATTACTATTATAGGTACTCGCGTCAAATTGAGAGGTTCTATTTGTTTTGATGACCAGGAAAAAAGTCCATTACTTACATGGATATCCACAACATTTCGAGTGTTTAAATTAATGTTAAATAATAGGAAATATAACCCAGGTAACAATGCTATCTCTTTTTTTTCTCTTGTGGCTTTGAATTTGAATAATTAATTGTTTATACAGATCTCATTACCTAGGCGTTATGGTTTACTTAGCGGATGTTGCTTTCACAACAAAATGAGATTACATAGAAAGCATTTCCTATGCCATCGACTCCTCCCTCCCATTGTTGGGATTTTTTATGCTTTTATTGTCTGTAGTAGCCTAAGGACCACCCAACAAGGTAAATTCAAGAACCAACTAGAAAATAAATTGTAGAATAACAAGAAGAGAACTAAGAAACCATGGAAAATCAATCGAAACTACAACATCTGCATTCAATTTTTGTTAGATTTATTGAATTACCTAGGTAGGAATTAGTAGGAATTGTTGCTTTCTTAGTCCGGGCATTCCTTAAAGGAAATCCGGTCATTCTTGTTTTCTTGTATTCTCATCACCTGAAGAGTCCACATCTTCATAGCCACATCCGGGGATTGAATTTCCCCATTTTTGTAGTCGTATGCCAATAAGGCTTATCGCTCTTAACTTGAGCTAGAGGGGTCGCCATGATCGATCCTGTAAAAAGGGGAATTGGAGAAAATACAAAGGGCCAGCTCAAGCCAAACAACATCTCAAACCACAACCTCAATAGTCCGACTGTACACTGCCCGCTATCCTGGCCAGTTGTACTAGCGTTTCTTTGAGATGCAAGACTCACATGGGGGATTTTTCTCTTTGAATAAAAGGAGAACTTTGACCATGGAGTGCTTCTATAGAAGACTTAGACTCTGAAAGGGTAGATGTCCAAATCTTGTATGCCAAACTATAGTTTCATTGGGGGTGGATGCACTTTGTGCATATGATTGGATCATATTTGTAGTTCTGAGGGTCAAGGGAAACATCCTATTCTGAGTCATGTGGATTTCAGAAATCAATTTTTTGTTGGGGGTTTTATCATATATCCTACATGATGCTCCTTCAAGAAACACCTTATAGCCATGTTCAATGAGATATCCTACACTTAACAGATTATGTTTCAGATTTGGAACATGATAGACATTTTTTATATCTTTCTTTACATTTTGTTTAGTAAGAATAGGTACAGTTCCTTTTCCTTGAATTTCGACTAAGGAATCATTTCCAAGTGCAATGTCAAAGGAAATTGAAGAATCAATGCATGAAAGTAAATATTTGTTACCTGTCATGTGATTGTTGCATCCATTGTCTAGCAACAAGATATCTTTATGTTGTTCCTCATCTTGTGGCATGAGAGACACATACCAGCTGAGGTTTCTCCTTCATGATGTGAGATATGTTATTTGCCTGAGGTTTGATCTTGTTTCTTCTTCCGACATTCATATTCATAGTGCCCATACTTTTTGCAATAATAGAATTGTATGCTTGATTTATCATTTGATCTTCTCCCTCTGCCTCTTTGAGGCTGGAAACTCCGATTCTAGTGTTGTTGTCTGCAAACTTGGAAATTGTGATTCGGGTTCTGTTGTCTGTGACCTCCACTTGAGTGAGGGTTACCTGGACTGCTCCCTCTTCCTTGATGACCTCTGCGTCCTCCTCTACCTTTCCCTATGCTGAAGGAGAATTGTTTTTTGAAGGCATTGGTGATTGGCTCATCTATGAGATGTAGTCTGGTCTCGTGTGTCAACAGGGAACCAATTAGTTCATCTGTTGAAAAATTTGACAGATCCTTGGATTCAAGGATTGTTGTAACGACCATTTCAAATTTATTTGGTAAAATTCTAAGGATTTTCTCAACAATTCATTGCTCAGGGATGGCTTCACCAGTCAATCTGATCTGGTTCATGATTCCCATGACTCTGGTCATAAACTGATCAACAATTTTAGTCTCTTTCATTCTTAAAGTCTTGAATTGCATCCTCAAGGTCTGCAGTTTGACTGTTTTGACCCTGTCATTTCCTTGGTAGGATGATTTAAGGATGTCCCAGGCCTGTTTTGAAGTAACAATGCCTATGATTTTTGAGAAAATTGAGTCATCCACTGAATTTTGAATCCAATTTTTTTCCTTGTTTTCTCTGTTCCTTTGTGTTGCCTAAGCAATTATTTGTTGGTTGGTCATGGCAGCAAGGTCTGTTGGATCTGGTTCCACATATCCAAGATCCACTGGATCCTAACACTCCTGTGCTTGCAAGAAGGATTTCATTCGAAGAGACCAAAACTCATATTTCTTTCCAGGAAGAATCAGTCCTTGAGTTGGTCCTAAATTGCTAGACGTGGCCATTTTTTCAAAAAATTTAACAAATCAAGAAAGATCGTTAGAAAATTTCATGTTTACCTGTTTCCTGCACGTAAAGACAGGTCTTCGAAGTTCATTTAGTGACTTCAGACCAAAATAGGGAGTGTAGACCACTTCTTTGATTTTGATCTGGATGGATCTGACTATCTGAGCGAAAGATCTATTGATTCAAGGCTCTGAGCTCTGTTATTTTTCAACTATAGAAATTGTAATGGAAGAATTGGTCCAAATTTGAACTCACCCCCATGCGAATAAGCATTGAGTGTGGGCTCCTTCTCCACATGACCACTGTCTTAGCCCACAAAGGGCGCGTCGTGTTTTGCGACCTCGAGAGAATTGGTGTGTGAGCCACTCCTAACTCTCCAACTCCCGAACTCAGAAAGGGGCTTAAAGATCCCTTAGATCCTCTCGTATCCTTCCAACACATGACCCCGACGCTATGACCATGGTCCACTTTTTGGGATTTCATGGTTCGTGATGTTGTGATTCAACTCCAACCTTTCCTCCTTGGAATCCCAGAATCCGAAACTCCAATCTATCCGCTGTTGCAGATCGACGGTCCAGATCCTCCTATGATCTGACGGTCTAGATCCTTTCAGGATTTCACAGATCGGTATTTCCCGACCTTTGAACTCTCATCGCGATGTTCTCCAAACCCCGAACTCCGAAATGTCAAAATTTTGGAGCCTCCCAAATCAACGGTTAACGCTCCTCCCGATATGATGTCTCAGATCACGTCGGAGTTTCTCATATCATGAGTTCACTGAACTCTCACATCTGATTTCCTGGTAGCTGAAATCGCGATAGCGCTGGATCGACGGTCCCGATCTTTACTCGATCAACAGTTGCGATTATTTCACAATTCCGCATATCAAAGGTTCTTGAAACTTTGTTGGTTGACTCCTTCGAGTCGTGAGTCAGCGAAGTGTTGAACATTCACCACACGTCCCTTCCAATGGATGGTTTAGATGATGTCGATTTTTTTCAAGTTGTGCGCTCCAAGTCACGAGATCCTTCACATTGTCTACTTTCGAAATGCCGATATTTCAGGGCATCCAAATCGAACGGTTCTCTTTCCTCTGGATCTAATGATCCAAGTCTCATCAGGATTTCACGTTTCGCGAAGTCGAACGACTTGCACCTCCATTCTCCCAATCCCCGAAATCTCGATTGCGTCAGAACAATGACTCATGATCTTTCTCGATCCAATGACTTAGATCGAGTCTTGATTTCACATTTCATGAATTCTCACTGCCATGTTCTCTGACCTTTACTCCCTGCGAGTCAGCGAAATGCCGAGATCTCTCCATGTGTCGTCCTTGATGGACAGTCCCAAAGATTTCAGTATTTCGTGAATTCGCAAGTCAGATTTTCTCCTGTGCGCTCCATAGGACTAAGCCTCGTACCCTTTCTCCCGGATCCAATGGCTATTGGTCCTCTGCGCTAGATCTGACAACTGAAAAACTTTTGCCATTTCTGGACGCTCCTCTTCCTTTTTGAGCTTGATTAACGGCTCAAATATGTTAGCACGACTAACTAAATGACTGTGTTTGCTTGTCCTTTGTTGCTTCTGCAAATACTTTCTATTGAAGAGGGAAATTCGCGAATCTTTCACGAATTGGAAAGAATTTCATGAACTCTTTAAAGAACTCATGTATCTTTAATTGTTTCTTCTCTCTCCAACTCTGCTTCGTGAATCTTTCACGAATATTTAAATGCTCACAATTCTTTGCCTTATGCAGCTCTATTTCCTCAATCTTCTGAGCGTATTTCGCTCTGTTTCCTCGCATTTGCTTTCTGCAATGATCTTTTGAGCGGATGGCAGAACGCGCATTGTTCTCTAAGCTCTGTGAAGAATCTCGTGTCATGTGCTCTTGTTGACAGTTTAAGCTCTTCACTACTTAGGATCAGGTTTCCCTCCAGTCTGTGTGAAGAGGCTTACATCTGAAGCTCTGATACCATGATAAAATGAGAAGCAGAGAATACAGAGAAATAGAAGAGAAAAAAAAATAGTATTCAGTATATTGAGTATATCAGAAAAAGAGTACATTGAGAAAAGGGAAAAAAGTTGAGCTAAATAGGCTCAAGCAAATCAAGAACATAAAGTAACGATATTACAGCTAGCAGTGTACAGTCAGACTGTTGAGGTTACATCATATTTAACAAGGGTGGAAGAGGGTGAGTGTCAGTCAATCAAGCAAGAGAATGAGAGTTGTGTAGCACCGACGTTGTTGCTCGAGCAATGATTTGTTGGAGTATGCATATGCTCCATATTAAGCATTTTGGAGGAATATTAGTGAGGAGGTGTCTGGCATACCTTAGGATGTAAAGACCATTGAACATTTTAACCAAGTTGTTATAAATCAAATGACCGATTTTTTACTCAAAAAGAGTACTTTCTTTGGATTTTTGTTGAGTAATTCACAAAATATGACTTTCAACTAAAGACTCGGATTTCTTTTAACCTACTAAAGATTGAAAAGATAGTGAAAATTACCTTCAGAAGCATGCTATTTCAAGGAGCCCCAGAGTTGAAAATCCAGAGCACTTCTGCAGCTTAAGCACCTGAAGAATGTTGCCACGGTTGCAACCCAGAACCCTAAGATCCTCACCCGTAATGATCATTCTGTGCAAATGAAGACACTTTAAGAATGAAATGTCTCAGAAATCTAGTTAATCCACGGCTCGGCATATCCTCCCCATTCTGGTGGAATCAAATTAAACATGGAAGCCATGTGATTCCCCTTTAGTTTCAGTGATTCAATCCATTAGAACTGAGCACTGAGATACAAAGGGATGATGGTGTAACAAAACTCAATGGTAATATGCTTGCGAATGAGAGAATCTATGCGGTAGCAACTCTTGCACACGAAGGAAACAAAGCCTATCACTTGGTCAAGTTCTTCTCATTTTGCAATCAGTCGGCCCTCCATTGTTGTGCTTCAGACATATGTTTCTAGAGAGTAAGGTGCAAAGAGTGACACATTTGTGATGACATGTAGCTTGCCACACAAGATTGCATCAACTGTAGCATCGCCATGGTGCCATCCCTGGTTCTCGTTCCCATCCACCTTCCACAACATTAATGCATACAATCGCCATCTCTGGCTCTCGTTCGCAAGGCAATGGAACTTGCCGTCACCCCCTTGTTCTCAATGCAACGGAACCCACCGCCACCCCGCTGACTCTCATTCTCAAGGAAATGGAACTTTAGCTTAAAACACCGTTGGTTGCCTTGAAAATCGAGCATAAAAACTAATTGAAATTGCCCAAAACTTAATGTCCATGTTATGGAAGGGACATAACTAGTAGGACCAACTTCTTGAAAGAAAACTAATTTTATACTAAGAAAAATTGTTATATTTGATTTTATACTAAGAAAAAACATTTTGTTCTACGAGTGATCTTTGATGTTAATTTTTTAAATCATTCAAATAGTAAATCGAGATTTGGGAAGTGACTAATTAATATACTAAATGGTGTGAGTCAATTATTGAAACATTGTTATGAAACTCTACAATAGCCCATTGGTGTTCTTTAAAATATAATTTTTTTTTTTCAAATAGAAAAAAATAATATAAATAAATCTTTTACAAAATAACCATCTGTTGTTTTTCCAAAACTACTTCCTCTTACATAGTCATACCCTGTAGTATGATATCTGTTGTTTTTCCAAAATTACTTCCTCTTACATAGCCATACCTTGTAGTATGATATCAAAGGGTAAAGCCAACCTTTATAAAAAGCTGATTATAAAAAAACATAGTCTTCTGTTTTACCAAAAAAATTATACAATTGCCACAATGGACATGTTAGGAAACACGTTGGCCAGGACATAAATCAAGGAGGAACCAACCCCTATAAAGGGGAATCTCCAAATCATCTAATAAATGATAAAAATTATTTTATGGAATTGCAAAGTTCTTGGGGTAGAAACAAAAAGAATCTTATTAAAAGTTTAGTAAAAGCAGAAAAGCCACATATTTTGTTGCTCCAGGAAATCAAAATGAAGGATTAGGATATCATTCGAGATAGTGAATTCATTTGGCACTCTTGCAAAGGTCTTGCGGTTATTTCAGGAGGCCCTTCTAAAGGCCTCTGTAGTATTTGGAATCCGCTAATTTTTAGGATGGAAAACTAAAGACACACAACACTAGCTTTTGGTACATCTAGTCGATCTTCCATAAAGTATGTATTTGCATGTTCTTAACATTTATATGCCCTATATTTCTTASGAAATGTTGGCCTGSTGGAACACCCTGCTTTAATMTTCATGATAGGAACAATGACCTTAAGTTCATTGTAGCGGGTGACTTCAAAARMACACTCGATGCAAATGAAAGGTAAGGGAGAAATCTSGTCAGAGATCCTTTCATAGAGMATATGGAGGACTTCMTGACCTATTTTTAAAKTGTTGACATCAAGCYGTGYACGGGAAGATTCACCTSGTCTAATAAAAGGTTGGGGTCAGGGAATATTGTAGCTCGGTTGGACARTTTTMATCTCAATGGTTCCCTTMTGRAAGATCCTATCTCCCTGTCCTYCCTCATTCTTCCATGTTTGGGTCTAATCACCACCCCATATCTTTGGTCCTCTCCAATCCGGTTGACATTGGTCCTATTCCCTTTAGATTCAACCCCCTATGGCTCAATGACCCTTCCCTACTTGACATTGTCTCTGATTCTTGGAATCACTAGATCTCTGGTTCTCCTATTAAAATATGGGAACACAATCTTAATAACTTAAAATGGTCCCTTAATATTTGGTCAAAATTTAGAACCAATCAACGTAATCTAGAAATAATAATGGAATTATCCACTAAGCTAGAAGAGTTGAGGGAGAAAGAATCGGTCAGTAAAGAGATATGAGCTGAAGAACAAAATACTTTTTACAATTTTCTTAAATATCTAACGTATGAAGAGGAGCACTGGCCCCTCGAATGACACATTCTCTGGCTGGAGGTAGGCAACAAAAACAATAAATTTTTGCATCGTCAAGCTAATTCAAGGAAATCACCAATGAGGATGGGGAAATTGTCTCTTATTTTAAAGAGAATAAAGGGGTGGCTTTCAGACACTTTGAGTGTCCATATAAAGAGGTTGATAATACAGATTTTGCAGGGCGAAAAATATGTTTGGCCAATATTCCCACCTTGATCAATGCATAGGAAAATGAAAAGTTGATCAGATTAGTCATGGAGGAATAAGTTTGGGTGGTGTTCCATCAAATGAACCCAGACAAGGAACCTAGCTCAGAGGGATTCTCTACTCATTTTTCACATAATTGAGAAGGATCTTGTAATATCCCCATTGGGAATATACTAGGGAAATACCCGAAGGGTTTTTTTTTTCCAAAAGATGTTGTCTCTGGTTGAGTAATTCTGTCGGATATACTAGGGAAATACCCGAAGTGTTTTTTTTTTCCAAAAGATGTTGTCTCTGGTTGAGTAATTCTGTCAAACACTTTGTATTCCTATATTTATATTTTCCTTAACGGTTTGCAACTTTTTCTACAGTGGGAATTCCTTCAAACATATACCACATAAGCATAAGAAAACATATACCACATAAGCATAAGAAATAAGAACGTTTTCTACAATGAAAATTCCTTCAAACATATACCACATAAGAAATAAGAGACAATGATGACATTTTATTACTAGTGATGAGTACCAAATCTACTCCCATAGTAATAACTAATAATGACTGCTATGTAGCCGGAACAAACTCCTAAGAACACACATAATAATCAAAACGTGGAATACAAGTGCCAATGAACACACATAATAATCAAAACGTGGAATACAAGTGCCAATGTCTCTACTGAAGACGTTTTTTCTCTATTACAAATCAAAACAGGGCTGGAAACCCTCCCAAATCTGCAACACTTTCGTAATATTTCTCCTTGACATCACTGCTCAGGCGAACAACCAATCGGCCTGGTACTTCATACGTCTCTGCGAGTCTGTAGAGATCATTGCTTTACAAAGTTGGATACCTAGTGGTGCCTCGCGTGACAAAGCTGGGCAAAGAGCGAGGGCGTCGTGACACACATACTATGGAGTGTTAGAATTATTGCTCCTAATCATAATCATAATCCTAATATTACCTTGTTAATCTTAACACCACCTTGTTAGTTATTGCTAATACTAATACCACCTTGTTAGTTATTCA
>JASDQU011104936.1:42741-65115 GCA_032191745.1 Picea mariana
TGAGAAAAAGGATGACGCGGGGTCCCCGTGTATCGTCCGGCTCATGAATATGTCGCTTCCCCATTTCAAGTTTACAACTTCGACGAGTTCTCATAAATGCAAAGATTTAATGTTATATGCAAAGATAGGCGGCTCACTGTGCACTTGCATGCTCGTTGGTTGCCGAAACTGTGGCTTGCAAAGTTAGCACCAATGGCAAATGATATAAATACAAACTACAATTGAAGAGCAAAGCACATTGCGTTGATCTCTGAAGCATTATACAGTAGTGAAGTGGGTGAGGGCGACCCTTAAAACGCAGCGGAAGTGCACGAACCTGCACAATCAATGAGTTCGTGTCCCTCGATCTGGGGAGAAAATTCAAAGTTCAAAACCCTAATACGTGAGGAGTCTCAATGGCAGAAGGACTGCACAGCGATGTCATGACTTACAAACTAGGTGAAACCCTAATGCAAACCCTAACGCATTATTATTAAAGAAATTTTATTTGAGTGGTTTATTTTTTTTTTGTTCACAAGAAAGTTGTACTCAATATGCTTATTATGATTATAGTGATGCTTATTATGATTATAGTGATCCATCATCACTAACATTTGAAAGAAATTTAACATAAGAATGGTAAAGTATTCCATGCATTTTAATCTAACTGACTATAATGGGAAATATAAGGTGTATTAAGGTTTTTTTTTTTTTTTTTTTGGAAGTTTGCAAACATAATTATATTGATAATTGCATTTGAATATATTTGGTCATTTGTAAAAGGAGACCAATGAAATTTGTTTGAAGTTATAATGGTTTTGAGGAGTTTAAAAGATGTTTTTTTATAAAAGTGTTATAAGGGTTATTTCAAAATTGTAATTGGAGTTATAAGGGTTTATAACATTTTTGTTTTTCTAAGAATTTTTTGTAAAGGTGTTATAAGGAGTTTTTTTTTTAAGTTATAAGGGAGTTTGTCATTTTTCTATAAGGTGCTATGAGAACATTATAACAATTGGAGTTATAAGGGTTTATAACATTTTTGTTTTTCTAAGACTTTTATGCAAAGGTGTTATAAAGAGTTTTTTTTTTGGAAGTTATAAGGGTGTTTGCCATTTTTTATAAGGCACTATGAGGACATTATGTTATAATGACATTATCTTGTAAAGGTCTCATAAGAATTTTATAATTGTGAGGAGTTATAAACGCTTGCAAAATTGTACTCTTGTTGTAAGCCATTGTTGTTTTTGTCGTATGTTCTAGGCTCACCCGAAATTGAATAAGGGGGTATTAGGATCTTTCATGTGTGAATTGGTTTATATTTCGATCTTAAGGAGGTCTTAGATTTTGCACATTTCGAGCACTTCAAAATGATAGGAATTGACAAAATGTTTAATATGTTGCACACATTGATTAGCAAGAGTCTAGAATCTACAATTCCTATGCAAAAATGAACACTCACTAATGTTCTTACTTGTTTTCGCACTCTCCATAGAAAAGTACATATAATTGAAAAAAAAACAAGGTTTTTGAGTGGGTAGTTGAGGTCATTTAATGATGGCACCAAGGAACAAGAAAATAAACTTGCACTTTTTTATTGTGAGTTGCAATCTTTTTCCTTTGATGAAGTCAGTGTAGCCTTGGCTCATGCCACTAAAAACAAAGTGAATAAATTGAAGGTTCAACATGATGATCAAGTTGAGAATATATATAAATTTGTTATACTATGAGACGCATTACAGTTTAAATGAAACAAATATGACTTCAGATATGAAAAGATCATGATAACCTTTTTCATATTCCTAACTATTGTAAACCAATTAMACTTTTAAGTGGTGGATTTTTGGTTAATGTTGATAGGAAGGAACAAATTGATAAGAAACATGTACAAGATGTTGATACAGATTTTGATGATGATACTGTTGTTGAGGATATTGTAAATAATACAAGTATTCAAGATTTGTTGGTTGATGATGCTCAGCTGGACAAATAAGTTGTATTGTGTCAACACTATCACCAAGTTGGCCATGTTGAGTTAAATTGTTTTGAACTCCACCCATGTTTTCTTTGTGGGAAGAAAAACCATGTCTCAAAAAGGTGTTGGAAGTGACTAACAATTCATAGAAAACATGTAAATTTTAAATGGCTAGGGACTTCATGTTGGTGTTTGGCACGTAAATTATTGGAACGATCTTATCGATGAGTTTTTACACAAGTACAACCATATTTTATTGGAGATATTTATACAGTTGATGGATACGAATGCTTTTCAGGATTGGATTATATAGGGAATGATCATGGATCACTTGATGTACTCTTTTGAGTTGAAGATCGAGTCTCTAGAATCCACTCAAAGATGGTTTGATTACCCTTTTTCACTTTCAAGGAGGGTATATATTATTATATAGACTTCTCAATTATCAGTCGATCGGGCGAGGGGGGGAGAGGGGATATTGATATGTCAAACTTCAATTTTCAATGTCTAACTTACATGATTTCACTTTATGATGATTGATAATGGATTCAGGATTCAGGTTTGCAAATGCGTTTATGAGTTCAGGATGACTGATGATTAAGGATTGTTTGATTGTTTCAAGACATGAGAATTGATGATTTCCAAGTTATTGGATATTGGATGGATAGTTTGCCATCTATTTGGAATTTGATGGATTGTCTGACATGTTTGATGAACATTTGGGTTCTGGATTTGCAACAATACCAACAATTTACCTAGTTTACTACTGAGAGGTTTTTTGGCTACAAGATTTTCATATACATGTTTGGGATGATGTTAGACACTTTTTTATATCAACAATATTTTTTCATATTTTTTTTATGTGTCATTAGGTGAGAGCCTCATAGTCTTCAGATTTCTCAAGGATATTCTTTTGACCTTGTAGATGACTTATTATTCTTCCGCTCTTTTCTCTTGGTACATTGGATTTCCAAGGTTTTTCAGGATATGGGGTGTATTATAATTGTAGCTAATTCACTTCTCATCAAGATTTTATCTCATTGATTTTGGTTCACTTTAGTGACCACTCAGAGGATTTCTGGCTCATTTGATGCACAATGAGTTTTCCTGATTTGGTTTTCATCATCCACATTTGGCAGGTTTTTCAGACAGATCTTCATTGACACTCATGAGACGTCATACCATGAGTTACATATTGAAGACTTGTATATGTTATCAACTTTTGCACTTGTTTTTGTTGCTAGATAGTACATTTGTACAAACTTATGATTAATGGGGGGTTTGTTAGCATTATTTCTCCTAACAATAGTCCTAATACCATCTTGTTATTTATTGATGGTTAACGACGTTTATTCTTTATTGTACTACATGTACTTACATTAAGAATACATGAATGTAGAAATTAGTGTCTTATTCCTTTCACCACCATTTCTTGATATTCTTCATCTTTCTTGGTTTTAATTTTTCCCTAATTTCTATGAGGGGGTTCCTTCAACATGGTTCTCAGAATCCCTCCCGATATTCGCAGATGCCTGAGCTCGACCCTACCCAGAAAACTCCATAAACCTCATGCGTACTTTGGTACCCCTCAAATAGTAGTAAAACCCCCAAGTGAAGCTCCAATGAATACCCTGTATGGATCCTCCTCCTTCTTGTCTATATCCAATGAAAATCTTGGATGGACTACACTCTTATCTAGCTAGGGTGGATATTGCACCATCGAAACCAAACCGATAGTTGAAGGTTTTTTTCCAAAACCCCAACGAAAATGGTGGCTATAAGAGCACTCAATAAGATATCAAATCATAATAATGAGAAGTGAGGGGCTACCCTTATTTTATACTTTTCCAATGCCAGGGATGATTTTAAGGATGAAAATTTATTTTGAAACGTAAAAACCTTGGTGAATCTTATTGATCCTTCATATGCCAACTATAAAATGTTTGGCGATATTTTTGTAAAAATATTCAAATTTCTAAGAATTTTATATAGTTTTTATAAAATTTTGTCGATCTTTAAGGTAAAATAATTTTATCCTATTGAATTTGGGAAAATCATTTTTAAAATAACGAAACTCTTTTTGGGAAAAACCATGGAAAATTAGCCCATGAGCAAAATTTAGCCCCTAAAATCATCCATGTCCAATGCCTTCTAGAACCTTTCCCCACACCTTCTAGAATTTTCCCCTTTTTGACTAAATCAAATATAGCCCTTATTTTCCCTCCAATTCTCTATTTAGGATTAAGAGTCACTTTAATAATAATTAAGTAACTTATTAATCTAAAGTTACTTTACTTTACTTTACGTAATGTATTAATAATACAATCTGTCATAACTAAGTGACATTAAATGACCCCTTTTTTTACTCCTTTTTCTCCACTGACAAGCCACGAAACTCCCTTCTACTAAAAATCAGGGGAAACCAAAAATGGGTGCATGACAAGTCCTCCCTTCACAAAGATTGTTTGTCCTCAAGCAATGTGATCATGACCTGACGCTCCATCGACTGATCCAGAGTAAAACGAAAAAATGATTCCAGGATCCCAAACCACCTTGTAAGATGTGAAGCATCATCCACTCAAGACATGGTCCGATAATGTATTGATATAATAGGTCTCCTGAAAACCACCAGAAAGAATGGACACTATGTGTTTCAATAATGCGATCAACCCATCAATGTACTGCTATGCTAGGGAACCAACCTCATGTGAGAAAAAACTAGCTCTTGCCTATATTTCAACTGCTACACTATCTCCTACTAAACTCCTAGGGTTCCAAGATATCCTCAAAAAGGAACCACAACGTTGATGATGTGTTTCTCTAATTATAGTAGACCTACCATCATCCCGAATCTACACCCACAAGTTGTAATGACTTAAAGTATCATGCCCACCCAATGTATCCCCACTCTAATGTCAGACATCATAGAGTAGTCTATGTGGTCACCAAATGATAGGGAATACACTACACCTAGTCTCCAAGTATCAAAGGAAAAGGTCAGGATACTCTAGTACCTCGTGTCTACTGCAATCATGAAAGTATTATGTGGACAATATCCTAACATATCATCCACAAAGTCACTAGGATCCCAAACTAGCTTGTATGATGTAAAGCGAATAGAACGGGTCTATAATGTGATAATACAATAATCCACCTGATTGCTACTGATAAGCCAATCAATCAAAAGTTGTGTAAACTCGATCAACTCCTCAGAAGACCAATCCTCCAAGAAACCACTCCTAAGCCTCCAAAAAGTAAACTTTGGAAAGTCAAATTCGATGCTCTCCTCTCTAATATTGGTTGAACCGTCAAACAATGTGATTCTAGTGTCCCAAACTAATCCTGGAAAGATACTACCATGCTAACAATGCACCACTTTGGTCATCCACGTCGGACCAATGTGCTCAGTTTGCATCCTCCTCTCCTAGAACCCTAAGCTAATATCCCCGAAGGGACTGAATCCACCATCATGAATCCTCTTATGTTAAAGTGTCTCATTGAAGACTAAGCCTACAATTCCATGATTGGCCTCAGGTCTTTCATGCCCTATAGAGTAAGTCTCGACCTCCCTTATGTTGATGTCCCAACAATAAACATGACCAATCAATGTCACGTCTTTGTCAACCATCATTTCAATCAATCCATCACTCATATGAATTCCTAGATCCCACCACCAAATAGGAAATCCACTGCACCTAATACCTGTTAACTGTCGTTGCACCATACTAGTAACCATCATAGTCAAAATGAGCCAAGTCCCTGGTATTCCATCATCTGGTGGAATCCTAGTATCAGGAATCAACTATGTGCCTACTAATTTGTTTGTCTCTTTCCAAACTATACCAGAAAATTTGATGTATCAATCATCATTAATGTACCCCAGTAATATGTGGAGTCAACTCTATGCTTGTTGATATGTTTGTCTCGTTCCATAATTTGTAACAGGATATTTGATGTCTCAATCATCATCAATGTACCTAAGTAATATGTGGAGTCTAGATACCTCCCTGGAAAGTATCCCTATCACATATTATGCCTCATACGCATATGAGTACCCAAAATTCCTGGTCGAAGGTGGATCACACATCATCTCCTTAAGTGGGGGCTTAGGGGCTACAAATGTGTGACCTCTATAGTAGATAATGCCATCCACCACTCTATCAATGAGAATCTCTATGAACTGACCCAATAAAATCTAGATCTCCTCCTATGCTCCGACCACATAGTCCAAAAAAAATAACTCTAATATTTCTATAATCGTTCCTATCTGACTCAGGTGATTCCTCCATGTCTTGTCGAATATATTGTTGGCATCATAAAATGGTGCTAGATGCCACTGCCACTTCCTATAAGACTGGAAAGTTTCATATGCACTGGTCAACCCCAATGGTATGACCAATGACTCAAGGTAACATCTAAGAGTGATCTTTTATATATCCTGATCTTTTTCCCTTCTATCATGATATCCCACTCAAATATTAGTCTCTGAGGGATATACCTCTCCATGAGGCTTGTCCATCCACTCATTGATCCCGTGTGAACCAAAATCAATGATATGTTTGATGTCTTTGTCTCAAGTTTTCCTCGGGGGAAACATCCCAAAAACCCACTGGATATCATCATACACCACTATATGTTGTTCTATTCCACTACAGACCAATGTATCATCATGTATACTATATGTGCCACTGTATCAATCACTCTACTAATATCAATTGAACCTACATCCCAGCGTGATGTATCCATGTCTTTCCTATACCCTGTTCCCCATTCATCTGGTGCATATATTTTTGTGTTCGTTGGTCCACAAGGAATTTTCTCAACTACAATGTCTGTAGATAATCCTTGACCCAAAATAAATGGCTCATGATCCCTGCAATGCACACATTCAAAACCCTCTATGTCTAAACTCTCTTGCATCCATGAATACTCCTTGTGTGGAATCTTCACAAGAGGTTTTTCCCTTAGATCATGAGCGCCACTTATGCTCTCATGTGTCATTTCCACCAAAGATGATGAATTTTATGCATATGTAAAGAATAAGGAGAGTGACAAAATAATATGGTAACAAATATCCTCAATCCCCATCTCCTTGTCTTCAGTGAAATTAAGAGCAAGGTCCCTATCCATGAAAAACTGCAAGTAATGAAATTTACTCTGCTCTAGTGCTTCTTTGATGACGTGTAACTGGGAAATAATGATCCCGTCTATGACTCCTTTTTGTCTCTCCTCCATCTGATATTTCCACATAAGATATTCAATAAATTTACGAGTATCGTCTACCCTTGTCAACACCTGCACAATTTTCTCCTCCTTGACCAATAATTGGTCCTCCAAAATCTATCGAGGTACAATCATGTCCTCCTCATCATCAACATCATATGGTGTTGAATATTCATCAAGCATAGGTGCTATCACACTTAGAATATCCACTTCATAAGCATCATACATGGTGAATGTTGTGAGATCCTTAGAATTGGTTGATTGGAACATGTCATCATAAGATGTTGCATCCTCTTCTTATGTTGATTCATCAAAGGTATATCCATCTAACACACTAATTTCATCAACCTCATCGGTTAGTTCCGATGATTTCTCATAGGATGATGTTTGTTCTTCCTTTACGTACACATCCTCATCATGGCTAGATATGTGTTGTTCCACCTATCCTTCACACTCATCCTTCACTTTCTTCCCCGTTATTTTCAAGGAAGCATTGGTCTGAACTCTATGTCAAACCCCTTTCTTGATGGTGATGTAATCCTGTAATGAAATAACCTCATAGGTCTCCTTATTGAGCTTCTCATACACATCATAGTAAGCCATGTTCTCTGCATATAACTCCTAGAACATAGGAAGCTTCAACATTGGTGATTGTCCCTTCGTAGATTCTTCTATGGATTATTGAATTGTCTTCATCTTTGCATACACTCACAAGATGCAAAGATCACCAATTATGATACCACTGTAATATCCCCAATGGGAATATACTAGGGAAATAAAGGTTTTTTGTCCAAAAGATGTTGTTTCTAGTCATGTAATTCTATCAAACAATTTGTATTCATATGTTTTATATTTTCATTAATAGATTGCTAGTGTTTCTACAATGGGAATTATATCGAACACATACCACATAAGAATAATAAATAAGAGACAATTATGGAATTTTATTATGAGTTATGAAGAACAATATAATATACTCCCACGGTAATAACTAATGATAGCTATGTAACTAGAAAAATCTCCTAAGAAGACACATAACAATCAAAACCTGGAATAATGGTGCCAATGTCTCTATTGAAGATGTTGTTTCTCTATTACAAATTAGAACAGGGTTGGAAATGCTCCCAAATATGAAACACTTATATAATATTCCTCCTTGATGTATTTGCTGAGTCGAATAGACAATCGAACCAGTACTTGATACGTCTTTGCATGTTTGTAGAGATCCTTTCTTTACAAAGTTGGATATCGAGTGGTGCCTCTCGTGACAAAGATGCGAAAAAAGTGACGACCTTGTGAGACACATGTTATTCAACCCATGAGGGTTCCTTCAACCTGGTTATCTGAAACCCTCCTGAGATCCATGGATATCTAAGCTTGGCCCTATCCAGAAAAATCTGTAAACCTCCTATGCACTTTGGTACCCCTCCAACAGTATGCCAACTCACAATTGAAGCTCCATTGAAGAACCTGTATGGATCTCCCTCCTTCTTTTCTAGATCCAATGGAAATCTTAGATGGATTCCCCTCTTGTCTAGCTCGAGTGGATATTGCACCACCGAAATCAAACCTGTAGTGGAAGGGATTTTCCCAAAACCCCAATGAAAAAAATGGATACAAGAGCACTCAATAATATATCAAATCATAATAATGAGAAGTGAGGGGTCACCCTTCTTTTATACTTTTCCAATGCCTTCTAGATCCTTCCTCCACACCTTCTATGATTTTCCCCCTTTTTGAATAAATCAATCTACTATAACTTTCCCCTTTTCGACTAAATCAAATATAGCCCTTATTTTCCCTCCAATTCTCTCTTTCGGATTAAAAGTCACTTTAATAATAATTAACTTATTAATCTAAAGTTACCTTAATTTTCGTAATGTCACTTTAATAATATAATATCTCCTAACTAAGTGGCATTAAATGACCCCCTTTTTTACTCCTTTTTCTCCACTGATAAGCCACGAAAGTACCTTCTACTACAAAAGAGGGGAAAGGATAATCACTCCTCGTTTGCCATATTTTCACCCAATTCTCTATGCAATGTGTCCTACAAAATCATCTTGAAAATAATTACCAATATCATAAATCCTCATCTCCCAAACCTCATTTCCTCAAATCACAGTGGCTTTGTGGAAAATGACAAATGGTGGATAATATCATGATTTTTCAAGAGGTTTTACACTCCATCAAATCCCAGGGGGAAAAAGGAATGGTTATAGAAATATATATTGCCAATGCATTTGATAGGGTTATACACATATTTATCCTAGAAATATTAACCAGGTTTGTGCTTAATGAAGAGTTGATGTGTTGGGTGGTGTGATGCATTCACGAACCATGGATCACCCCCTTTGTGAATGAAATATTTACCTCCTTTTTAAATATTTCCAAAGGATTAAGACTAGATTTTCCTCTCTCCCCTATCTCTACATTTTGATGGTCGAAGCTATTAGTCATATATTAGACAAGGAGAGACATCATAAAACCATTCGAGGAAAAAAAATTGTCCATGGTGCCAAACATATTAATAACTCTCAGTTTGTAGATGATATTATTATGTTGGGTGGATCATCTATTATCATAGCCAAAAAATTTAAAAGATTGATGGGTGAGTTTATTCCAACCATTATAGTACTCATAAATTATCCAAAAGTCACCTCTATCCCTAGAACACAACTTCTAGATAATTGGTTTCTATAGCCAGAACCTTTCACTTTTATTGAATCTTGGGTGGATAAGTGAAAGATTTTCAAATATTTGGGAATCCCAATCTTCCATAAATCTCTATCGTCCTCCTCTTGGAATATAATATCAAATTCAAATTTATCAAGTGGGGATATCAATGGCTCAATCCGGTAGACACAATAATACTCATTAAATTATTTATATCTACTCTTCTGGTGTTTCAACTCTCCTCTCTCCTTGCATCAGTTTCTATTAAAATCTATATTTCTCAAGAACTATGACAAGGAAGAAGATCAAATAAAAATAGATTCCATCTAGTCAATTGGAACATAGTCAGTTATCTAAAAGCTAATGGTAGATTGGGAATCAAGGATCTGACCATATCCAACATTTCCCCATCTCCAATATTTCCCTTGGTTCCAAAATCATTAGGAGGTTGGTCTTAGGGAAAAATGAGAGGTGGAAAAAGGTTATTCATTGCAAATATTTTATGGGAAATTGGTTGCATTGTTTAGATAACACCCCGTTAAATAAAAGAAGTTCTCAAATTTGGTGCCTTTTGAAATCCTTCCTTCCCCTTATTCAAAACCATATTACTTGGATCTCGGGTAATCGTAAAACCATCTCCTTCCAGTCTGAAAGTATAATGGGTCTCCTCACTTTATACTTCTCTTCTCTTGGCTACATGAACATGGAAAGTACTCTCTTTTTTATCTCTCCAAATGGAACAGGACTTCAGGAAGTTGGTTTGGCTGGTATTTTGGTAATCCTCCTGCCCACATCTTATACCAAGTCTAGGCTCTGATCTTTCACCTCCATGCATGTACCCCTATCCATCAAAGGAATGAATATTTTATGGGTTGGGGATCTTAGGACTAGTACTTTAATAAAGGTTATGAAACTTTAGTTTCCCAAGAAGGCATACCCCCTCCCTCTTCCTTGTGGAGGTATATTTGGAATCATGATGGCATTATAAAAGTAAACATATTTTGTTTGACCTTGGCTCATGGTAAACTTTTAACATGGGATAATTAAATAAAAAATGGCATCAAAGGCTTATTCATGTGCATTTCCTATTGTGCTTCTCTTGTGACTTCAATGTATCTATTTTTGGAATGTCCTTTTCCCATGTTGTTTGGAAGGTGGAGATTCAAGAGTTGTATCAACGAGTTCGCTGGCATTTTCCATTGGAAATATGTTTAGTAGGTGGCATTTATTTTCTGGTGGTTCCTTCTTGAATAAGCCTTTATTCAAAATAATATGGATTTACCTTCCAAAATATATCTTTAGGAAAATTTGGCTCGCTTGTAACAAAGATATATTCTTAGAAGTAAAATCTCCCTCATTATCTGTAACAAGAAAATCCATTGGCCTCATTTTTTAGCATCTCACCTCAAAATTATTTAAATATACCCCTCTACAATCCCTTGATAGTAGGGAGGAGGTTTCCACCTCCTATTGTTCTCTCTCCCTCCAGACCTTCTTGGCATCTTCAGTTATCTCTTGTGGATGTTTTGCAGTGTAGGTAATCACAAGCTAGACATATCATACATTTTGATTGAGCTTTGAAAGGGAACCCTGGGGTAGCTGGAGTGGGTGAGGTATTTTATGACTCTGTAGGAAATGTTGAGTTCTCCTTTGCTTGGAATATTTATCATGCAAAAAATAATC
Organism: Picea mariana; assembly: GCA_032191745.1. NCBI lineage: Eukaryota > Viridiplantae > Streptophyta > Pinopsida > Pinales > Pinaceae > Picea > Picea mariana. Next base: position 54,275 of record JASDQU011104936.1, read on the forward strand.
AAGTTGAAGCTGGTGTGGTATACCAGGGCCTATATTTCCTTAATTCACATAGAATTCATAATCTTATAGTGATAGGAGACTCAAAAATTATTATCATATATGCTAAGATGAAAACTCTCCCAAACAATATTCACATAGATCAATACTTCTTAGAATACAAAACATAATACAAACATTCCACGAGGTAGAGTTCCTCCACATTCTCAAGCTCAACAATAACAAGGCAGATCAATAAATAAATCAAGCAAATAGGAAACATTAAATGAGGTCTCCCTCTTCTATCCTATTCCATGGTTTATTGTCATGTATCTATGGTTCTAAAAATTGGGGGTTTAACATGCCAGTAGGGCTCCCCAATATTCATCAAACCTTTGAAACATATAATCGAATCAATGATAAAACAACAATATACCATCCCCACGAAGGATATCAGGTTGATACATGAGATAAGAGAGGAACCATGTGCTTATCATGAGCCACCTCGATACTTAAATACTTTAGTACAATAATTTCTTATCTTTCAGCTTGAAAAAATAACTAAGAGACGAACCATTGAAGTTCTTTAAATGATCAACCATCATAGCATTTTTTAGTCCCTGCTGAATGCACAAAGGGACTATAGTGATCAATAATTCATTGACTTCATATTAATATGTCCTTTGACTATAAATTTTCACATCATCTGTATTGTTCATACTATAGAAGTAAAAACATTATTTTATATATATATATATATATATATATATATATATATATAAAACTTATATGTCATCGTCTCATTAGAGAATATATTGGAGGTCTTATTGCGAGCTTCGATGTTCCCAATGTTGTAAATGTGTATATATGCAATTTTTTGAGCTTAGATGCTCCTTTTTAATTTTTATTACATTTTTACTGAAATGTTTACATACCGAAAGTTCTGATCATGGACGTTGTTTTTTAATGTTTTTTTATTATTAGTTCCTGCCGAATGCATAGATGGACTATAGAGATAGAATCAATTAATATGTCCTTTTATTATTATTATTATTATTATTATTATTATTAGGGCTTTACATACTGAAGGTTTAGGGATTTGACACTTTTTTTGAGGTGCTTGAATATGCATGGCAACTTAAATGTTTACATAGTGTGAGGTCCTAAAACAGGTCTGAAAACTTAAATGTTTGCATACCACAAGGCCCTTAGACAACCTAAAAGACTTAAATGTTTACCTAAATAGGCTTCTCATAGTACATTTTTTCTCAAATTTTTCCATACAATGTTGCAGTGAATTTGGACAATATTGTTGTCCACCGCCAATTGAATAGGGATTGTATGTTTCATACTTCTTCTATGATTGGAATGCAATTTGGTCATCATTGAAGATACATACATTTTTTACTGGTTCAGTGGGTGCTTCTTGTTCACTAGTTCGTTAGACACTGCTTTTTGTTGTTTGGTTAAACTTTGCAAGGTTGGGGACATGCACCTATGATTGGGCCTATTGGTGCTTGTTGTTTTCTTTTGTTTACTTCAACTTTACAAGGTTGGGCTCTTGTATTCGCATTTGGATCTGGTTTATGTTTTTACTTTGTGGGGTCCAGGTGCTGCAGCCACAATTCGACATGTGTTTCTGTCATTCATCGTTTCCCAATAAGTTTCAATGCCATAATTTCATTTTCTATTCTTTCTTTTTTGTTCAATGTTTCCAGTTTACAAGTAAGAATGTTTGATTATTTCTACTGCTGTGATTATCATATGTTTCTGGTCCCTTCTATGCTTCAGCTTCAATTTGGTAATCGTTGGAGATACATATGTTGTTTATTGGTTTGGTGGTTGTTGCTTGTTTGCTGGTTCATTGGTTTGTTGGTTTGTCAGTTGCTTCTTGTTGTTGTTTGGCTAAATTTTACGATTTTGGGGCCCTCGGCCTATAGTTGGGTATGTTTGTGCTTTCTCCTTGGTTAGTTTCTTGTTGTTTTATTTTTTCTACTTTGTCTTTGTAGGGTTTGGGTTATGCGTCAGTAGTTGGAGATCTTTTTTTTTTGCACTTTGGGTTGTTCAGGTCCTGCACCCATGAGTGGACCTGCGGTTCTGTTGTTTTCTGTGTCTAGCGAAGTCGATATCCGACACCTATTCTGTGCCCACCTGTCCTGTTGTTAAATTTTTCTCCAAATATTTTTCCTGGTTCTGGACGATACCTACATGTCTTTTTAAAATTTTCTTGTAGAAGAAAAGGATAGTGAGATGGTTCTACCAAGAGTGGTGTTCCATGGATTGAAACTTTTAGTATTCAGTTTCTATGTTGTTTGGCGTGCAACATTGCTAGCACAATCAATGTGTTATGAAATGGATCCTACCATTTACATTTGTAAGAAACCATTATCATTCTAGGATACTTCATTGTTGACATGATACAAAATAGTGGCATAAGAAATGATTGGACAACTACATGTGCAATTACAATGTCCGTTGTCTTTTTGTTAAGATAAAACATGTGCAAAATGCACTTATTAACCATATATCATGAAATGTGCCCATATCACAATACATACTCTTTATCCTGTACACAGACAGGTGTGACCATGATACAATTTGTCTTGAAATATGATATGTACAAGAAACATACTGCAAAATTGTATTTCCATGTCTCGAAGCATATCTAGATACTTTGCTATAGAAAACCAAAATCATTTAGCTATGACCATGCAATTTATTGATATTTTGTGGCTTGTAATATATTTTGGGCAGGAAAAAACTTTATATATTTGCATCCATGGATGGAGAAAAGAAAAGGTTCATGTTTTTAACTATCTTTTATTCTATTCGTTGATTCTCATTTAGTGTATGGACATGTTACTTGTTCTCCGCTGCATACCAGCTTCCATTCATGTTCATTTTATTTTGTGTGTTCCCACATTCAAACAAACATAATAGTTGGGGAAAACGAAGGAGTCTTAACTGCAATAGTGGAAGAGGAGATAGAAAGGTACATGCTTGTAGTTTTATTTCATATTATGTTGTTTTTTATTTCATTTTTTGTCTATATATGTGTTCACCTAATTTATTGTATGTAGATATTGTGTACCTTCCTACATAATAACTTATATTCATGTCCTTTGTATTTCATGTGTCGCTACATTGAAAAAATTTGAACTCTGTTTATTTTTTTTTACATGTCTTCCTGCGTACTAAATTCCTTCATGTCCATTGTATTTTTTCGACATTGCTACATTTAAACAAACAAAGTGGTTGGAGAGGATGATGAACTCTTTGGCACAAATGTAGAGGAGGATTTATAGAGGTGCATACCAGTACTCTTATTTCATATTCCAATGTTTAGTATTTCATTTATTGTTTTGGTATTTTTTCTACTTGTTCTACTTCTTTGCACCTTTTTTATTGTATGTATACACTGCGTATATTTATACATAGTAACTTATTCTCATGTGAATTGTATTCTCTTTGCTTCTACACTGAAATAAATAGAAGCGTATTTCTTTCTTTTACATGTCTTTCTGCATACTAAGTTGTCTTCATGTGCATTGTATGTTCGGCGGTGCTACATTGAAAGAAACATCTTGGTTGGACAAGATGATGAATTCTTATATGCCACAGTAGAGGGGTTTGTGGTACAATATTTGAAAAGGTATACCAACTGTGCTAGTAAATCAAACATACAAAACAGGCAAGGGCATATACAATTGGACTAGAAAATGATGATTTGGAGATAATGGGCCTTTGTTGAGACTTCCCGCTTCCAAACATTGCCCTCTCCATTTCTAATTTTTCCATTCTATTATCCCTTTTTTTCCCCTCTTCTATACTGAACGTTTCTCATCTACTTTTTATTTCTGGTTTCTTTGCTTAGCCATCTTTCTGAAAATGCCTATGTGTGTGGGTTGGCGCACTCACGATCTCAGATTTTTAGTCATGCTTCTACTTCATTCCATACTTGCCCACTTTTTTTATCATGGGTTCCCGGGCTGGCGGGTTCAATATTGCACCTCCAAATTCAGAGGTTCCACGATATATAGATTGGTCGTCGTAGCCCCCCATCACGCCCTACTTACTGTTACATATTTTTGTAGTCAAAAAATATGAGGCATACAATTTGACCATCGGGTCCTCACATTTCCTAAGTATACCTTGATAGCCTATTTCACATTCCATCTCCTTCGACCCTGTATGTGACATTCAGAACAATTATGGACAATATACAATGCATATGCTTATTTAGTCCTTCTAATGTTCATCTACACATTCTTGCATCAGAAAACGTTGGACTAGTAACATGGCCATGAGAAGTCAATCATCGCAAACATCGACAGACCAACAAGGCCAAATGTAAAGATGCATACATTATGTTCCTCATATATTTACCAAAAAAATATCCTCATCTATTTATTCATCTATTCCATGGTGAATATGTTGATGTCATCTACAACACATACGTTGTAGTTCACAAGAAGTATCAACAAGCACAAGCGAGATGCTGAACATAGTGCAAGTTCCACAAACTAAGAGGTATGGTTGCAAAACTCTAGCTCCATACTTCATCCAAGTTGTTTGTCTACTTGTACATTTATGAAAGGAAAAAATAAAACAAAAAAATAATTCACACTACCATTCACATTACTTTTCCTATTCAAAAAATGTCACCAATTCTAAACTTGTAACACCCAAAATACTATCAATAGAGGGCTTGAACAACCGCCAAACTAGAAAAGTGTTCATCGGGGACATAATGGTTGTCTATAACACCTACTTGGACAAGGAAAACAAAACTAGATACATTATGTGTGCTGACATGATAGAAAACGAGGCCCTAATGACAGCCACATTGCCTATTCCCACACAACTTGTCTAGAAACATGCAGAAAAGATATTGCCAGGTAATGGGATATTCATTACAAATTTTAATATATTTCCCAAAATAATGTATGACCGTGGTGATTGTGATCGGATTATATCACTCAATGAAACAAGTATTGTGGAAAATTTTCTTGTTGTTTTTTTAGAACATCGTTTCATTCTGGACACAACTATCAGCCAAATTGCATAGAGAAACGACATTTACCCAATTAGAACCATTGGTGCAGCTATCACACTTGCGAGAAAACTTGTCTCACAACACATTCTCCATATAAAAGATGGAGAGTCAGACAACAACAAGGAAATTGTACCGTTCTCCATATCCAGTTTTGTCCTTTACTTTCACGTGTCCATGTATCTCGATTATGTTACAAAAATATTTCACTGTTCCATGTTGCAGTTGCAATTGTTCGACTCCTATTCAAATTTGTTTTCTTCAATGAAACAACAATTGCGTAAAGGGAAATTTCCACTTATTCTCTTAAAAAATATAACAAATAAAAGAGATGTTAAAGAAAGGATCTTTCGCACAACCCAAGCAACATTTGTAACAGAATTGCGAACAAACATAGTACAGGATCTCAAGAAACTAACTAGCTCTACAATTGTTGTGCGTATACATATACGATTTCATCCTCACTTTTCTCATACAAATTGCCTTCACCAATTTTATGCAGCTTTTTTTTTTTTTTTGATGTGCAGTTGTATATTATATTGTTCAATATATTAACTACTATGCTCATGTTCCCAGGTTGAGGGTGTTTTTGTTGCAACGAATGCGTACTCGACCCCCTTCAAGCTTGTATGTGCCAAATGAAACTCTTCTACTTCTGATTCTATTTCTGCTTTCATAAGTGACGATACAATTGATATTCTACGATGCAGTAAAAAATGCCATTACGTATATAGACATTGCCTCAATGCTTCCATCTGAACCATTGGCAACACAATCGTGCATTGTACAATTAGAGAACCTATGTTACAATATGTACTTCCTGGGTTAGTATAATTTTCATATGAAGCATGCCTACAGAAAAAGGAAAACAATGTCTACATGTTGCGCTACTTTCAGATACATAGCAAGTTTACCTTAAATGAGGACAATGCAATATTGAATATCAGCTGGAAAAAAAAAAAGCATATCAAGCTTTGGAAAAAAATGAGAAAATCTCATGTGTATCTGTCATATTTATTCAACACCCATATGAATGTTCATCAGACTCAAGTTCTTCGGAGTTTACATCTATGGCTATAAAAAAAAAAATTCATAGATTTTTGTCTCTTCTTGTGCACTTGAAACAACAAGGAGAATCTAATTACAAATGCAATCGATGTTGTTATTTTCATGTTTTTTTGCATCTCCCAGTAAGAAATTTTCATATTTCTTGGGGTGTGCAAATGAAGAAAAAAATGGTCGTTGGTTGTGGCTTTGTTGGAGGGGTCTGCACCTTTTTGGGTGCCCAAATTGGAAAACAAAATTCCAACTATATAGACATGGCAGGATTTCTTCATTTTTTTTGGGTACCAAAATAAAAAAAAGGATGGTCTCCAACTATACATTTATGGTATGGTATCTGCATTTTCTCGATGCCCTAATTGAAAAAAAATGACCCAGCATGGATTGAAACATGATCTTGACATCTTCAGAACTCCCTATAGAGATTGGGGAGTTCGGGCATTGGAATTCATACAGGAAGGTGTAGTTATTGGTGATGTACAAGTGCATAATATTGTTCAGTCTAGAAATGGGAAGCATGAGGACAAACCCCATACAAATTATCCAACTGTAAATAACTCAGCCCCATCTTTTGAACCGTCGAAATAGCTCACTCCTTTGCGTAGAACCATCATGCATTTCCAACAATATTGAAAATTTGGCATTGTTAAAATTGGTAGAGATAGAACATGGTGTTGACGATTGAAAACGTCAATGTAATTTCTCCCACAAAGTGTTGCTAAATCCTATTATTATATAATACTAAATACTGCTAGTAGGTGGGACCGTCTTGAACTTTTGAAGATTAGGTCTGTTCATTCTATGATGATGAGCTACAAGGGTTTTTATGGTCGATGAGAATATGGTTGTCGTTAGTTAAGATTTGGAATGTTGTTCTTTCATGATACTGCAGTCTTCTATTCATTATGGTATTTTCTCTTCATGCACTTGCACAACAAACGTTAGTGATAATTGCAAAAAGGCATTTTGAGGAAAAACAAGATAATATATCTAATGCAAAAGGGACCTAGATTTGCGATACTATTTGCATGAAAATGCTTGTTGATAGTGGTTAACTCCTAACTAACAAGGAAATGGCTATGAAATATTGTTAAGTTACATTTTATATGCATATGGTTGAAATTTCAGTGGCGCATTTTGTCAATAAGATAATACAATGGTTATGCATCGGTTGATGCAATCGGTAGTTGATGTGCATATGTTATAAACCTTGGTGGATCGTGGAAGTAAAGGCTTTAAATTTTTACGGTGATTATGTTGTTAATGATGATTCTGTTGTATAGTTGTCAAGCAATTTATTTGAGTTATGACATGGGTGGTGCATTTGGCAAAGTAACGATGTAAATGGTTAAATTGTAGAACTTGGATTATGTGATGGTTTAAATGTGTTGATATTCTCGATGCATTGGTTGATTAATGGTGTTAATGGGGGATAATTGGCATGTACTATGGATTAAATGTCATATGGGTGGAGGCAACGTGCATTTACTACACGTCACCTTTACCCTTCTCATTGGCCACCACCCTCGTCGGACTATTGTTTGATCTGGTTGTTGTGATTACGCTCCAAAATTTTGTCAGGGTGAAACTGCTCGGCCACCTCCCATATTAAGGTTTCTATTAAGAGGTATGTCTCTTTTGGCCATTCTTAACTTCACTCTAGTTACAAAATATTTTTTGGCTCAGTTGTGTGGGTTTTTGTTTTTCCTGAGTACTGCAACTGTGTGGATTTTTTTTAGAATATGGATGGTTCTGCTTATAATTGTCTTGGGTTCATTGGATTTGGTGGTCTTCCTGAGTGGTAGTTTTGATTACCACTGCGTTTGGTTAAAGGGTTTCAAATCATGGTGGGATGGTTGTCTTCACTATTATTTGGATCTAATTAGAGCCATGTTTCCATGTTCATCCCTGTCAAGGAAATGCCTCTCGTTCACAAGTGTCACAGTCCTCCCTATGCGTACGCCTGTAGCCTCGAAGTTTCACTATAGTTGGTGCCTTTCCTCCTGTCATGACTACTGTGCGAAACCTTAACCCTCAAGACTAGAGCTACATAGGGAGTCTCTCGAGCCTGCTAAGTTTTTTTAGATTGTTGTGGTCTTTGACTTCGAACGCGGGATCATTTGTTGTTCGTATGGCGTTCATATGGTTTTGGTCTTCATCATTACCTCTATGATAGAGTATGAACCTTACATTGACAGACAGCGTTTCTAAATCTCACAAACCACCCCCCTAATATCAACGAAACTCAGTTTTTTTTTAATGAAAAGGCATCTACCATGTCAATTAGATGTGTGCATATATACAGATACCGCGACTTGTTCAGTTGATTGTTTTTTTTACCACAATGGTGAATGTTTGGTTGATGTACAATCACTAGTTGGAACTTGTGGTGTTTTGGTTGATGGTTGAACTGGGTCACGAATGTCTAGGGTTTCTCATGCAGGTCGCGTTCTATGTGTGGTGTTTTGAAATTGAAACATGGGGCATGATAACTATGTTCCCTTTGAGGCCGGATGATAATCAAAATGGGTATCTATCAAATGAATATCTATAGCATCCTTCATTGGTTGTAGTCCGAGTATACACAGCTTGGTTAAAATCGCGATGCGACTTCAACAACTAACTTCTTAGTAACATACACAGTCTCTGGACGATATGTTGAGTTATTGATATGACTGGTGTTTGTTGTGATGAGTCGACCTATTGTATTGTGGTGTTTGGTTGGTTGTGCTCTGTTTGTAGTATGGATGGTTGGTTCTTCTACTTAGTGTACCCTCAAAATTGTTTTTGAGCATGTTCTTTATTGAAATCGATTCCTTGTTATTTACCAAAATCCACCACGGTTGATGATAGTCACGTTGGGTATTTGGCCCATCTTCAAGTCGCATTGAGATGTCCCGTTTTACAGTGGCATTGTTACATAGCCTGGGACGTTTTCCCCTACATATCCTTTGTCAAAGTGTTGGTTGTTGGTTGTATAGGTAAAGTGTCATTTCAGACATGACATGAAAAGTTTTGTTATTTTGGTCTTGATTATTTTACTGCGTATATGTATGGGAACAGATATCATTATAGATCTTAATTGGCTCTATCACAAAATTGTGACTTCATTATTATCTCTGGAAATACTACTTTGAATTATAGATGTGGATTTGGGAAATGTATGGCAGTGATGGATGTTAATAATTACATATTGAGAATGAGTACTATGGTTGACTAATATATAGTGAAGAATGTGAGAATAGAGGAAACAAAACCTCTTACAGATTGTGTGAATTACTTTTGTTTTGTAAGGGTTGTGGGATGTAAATGGACAATGAAATTAAGCAAATAAATAGGAATTTTACTCATTCATCTGATTGTTGGTTGATGCATATTTTTCTTACTGCAAAATATGTTATGGATTGCTTGATTAATCTCATGAATAGTAAACTCTTTTTTTCCCCCTCATTATCGCATGTTATACATTCCTTGATGACATGCTTCCCAAATAGTACGCCTGACATGTGCCCCTGTTCCGTTCCATGTGGTTTTTCGCTAATTACAACCTCCTCACATATCCCATATTCATTTTATTCACTCCCTGTTCTAATATTGATTATAGCTAAGAGAATTTATGTGTTAAGTGGATGAAGTGACAGTGTCTTGAGTGGATTCAGTGATGTTTTAATTGGTTGATTTATAGTTCATTTTTGTTATCATTGATCAGTGACCATTTCTTCTCCCCTCTCACTATATCATGTTTTTTCCCAATACAAACCCTTCACGTTTCCTGGAACATTGTTTCACCCCCCCCCTGCTTGTTGATGAATGTCAGAACAATTTATATGGATTGGATTGCATGAGCCTACTACATTCTGAGCCAAATCTATTTCGTATTTTTAAGGATTTTTCATGCATGGTTATTTAAAATACTATTTTCTTAGTGTTAACATATGTAGGATGAGTTTTTTCATTCGAGGAAGCCAGGGCCGAGGAAACAAAGGTAGAGGTAACTAGAACCGAGGCCCAAGAAGGACTAGGTTCTGTATACATTTTGATGTTTATTTAGAAGATCTTGGCCATCTGTTTCATGCTGGGTTATTTAATTGGATTGGACAGGGAATAGTCCAACCGAGGCCTAGAAGGCCTCCTTTCCAATCCCCTCAATCCCCTGACATCCCTGTGCCTCCTCATGTCTCTTTACATTCCAATGTCTCAGAAAATGATGGGTGGTAGGAGATTGTTCACCCTACAGTCTCCTAACACCGTGGCTAGCCAAACTTAACTTTGCATGCTCCCCCACCTTTGAACCACATTCTCCAAGCTTCCCCTAACCACTCATCAGTGTAATCCTCACATGCCAGTAAGAGATTAAAGATTGAATCCCACCATGCAGTTGATAAAGGAAAATATATTGTTGCCCCTTCCTCACCCTCTGATGACTCTGGCAAATCCGTGTCTTCATGGATGCATTTAAGGGATGATTGTTCCCATGTGATCAGTGAGATAAATCCTAAAGGCTCTACCCAACCTAAGGCAATTTTAGGAAAGTCAAGAGGTGATAGCAACAACCAAGAAAGGGTTGCATCATAGAATGGAAAATATGGCTTTTGAATTTTATGTTGTTTATTGTTTTATGACATTGGACTTCAGGGATTTTGGACAACATGTTTTATTTTGGATATATCAGTATTATTTTTGAAATAATTTCAATTTTCATGAGCTAAGTCACAAGGGGTCCCACCTACTAGTTATTATTTATTTATGA
>JASDQU011104937.1:0-10417 GCA_032191745.1 Picea mariana
TGCCCCCTGATGGGGTCTCAGCATCCACCTGGTGGGCTCTTCAACCCCATGGAGGTCCGAACTGATCATCTCCCCATGTGTACCGGTCCAAAATGGTACCTGTCTGTCGGGCATGGTCCTGCACATCAATAGCTATGCCCTCCATGGGCTCATCAATCACAGGGATCATAGCAATGTTAATCACATATCATCATCAATATTATTAATATCAGTCAAAAGCTCAAAGATATTACACAAGCCTGCAATACAAGTTTGGAGAAAAGGACAAGATGTCTTATTGGACTAGTGTCCACTGGAAAAGGAAAGTTCCTGGAAGAGACCTCATCCAAGCCATGTAAGTGGGTGATGTGGTCAGGGGATGTCCAAGCATTTGGGTGCAATGAGGGTCAAGGATGCAAGAAACGTTACCTGTGGGTGCCTTTGTAGAAGGCGAGTTGTACCTGTCCTGGATGCAATTTTTTCCAAGCCCATTCTTGCTCTTTCATTTTTTATTGTTTTTTGTTCAAGAGCTAATCAGGAGACACTGCCTTGGCGTGGTGACTAGTGGTGACAGCATTACCCACAAGTACTTTCACAGAAATGAGAAGGTTGGCTCATGATGAGACCCCCTTTCCCTTGGCCATGCAACCAAGAGTCATTGCCCTAGCGTGGTAACCAGCTGGTGGCAATGCAATACTGCTAGGTACCCATGGACCTAATAGGCTGGCTCGTGATGAGACCCCCTATCCTCTGGTTAAGTCTTGTTTTGTTACTTTTACGGGTCCCTCTTGTTTCTTGCTGAGAAGTCTTTTATTGCTTTCTCGGAGATCCCTTGGCAAAGCATCTCGCGGTTTTATTCTTAGGCTTTTATCTTTTACTAGCTTGCTTTTACCTTCTGGGCCTTTAGCCCCTTCTTCCCACGAGATAAGGTGCAGTCCTGAAAATAGGTCAACCCAGTGCCCGGACAAGTGGAATGGTGCGCGGGAAAGAAGATGAAAAAGTGGTGCTGTGATGGGAGCGAACGATGGCTTTTCAGAAATCCCCCCAGTGGCAAACCAAAGCCTACAGACACAGACTTACTAGGGCATCCTGTCAATCCCCCCAGACATGGTCAAGTGGGCAAGCGTAAGATCCAAGCAATTGTTAGAAATAAAAGGAATCAGATGCACATACTCAAGGGTTTTGATGATCAAAGTGACACATACCATGATACCTGGACTAATTACCTCATGCAACAAGAACCATCTCTGACGCAGGACCAAGTCGATGGTGATGGATGTTGTTGTTGCTAACAAGATAAAGATGCTGGAAGAAAGAAAAGGTGGGCCCTCCAAGGCCATGCTAAAGTCAATCCTGCTCTCGGTACTCCATGTCTAGGACCTGTGGGCCTCGAGACATGATCTCCTAGTTATCCCTAAAAGTGGGGATAACAAGCCTCCAGGAAGAGAAGTTAGCCCAGTTAGGTGAGTTGGAGCAATATAAATAGAGGGCGCTAGAGCTCATTTGTACTCACTCAATCTCACAACTGCATAAGGACAAGTAGTGTGCATGACTGGAGGAGAGTTGCAGCTGCTGCAGTAGTGACTTGGTCTTTGGTTATGGTTTGGACTTTCTGCCCCTTTGGTTATGGTTTGAATTTAACATGACCCTTTAACACCTCGAGCTTGGTATGCAAGGATTGATGGACACCTGATGAGTTTGGGCTTAGCAAAAGTGTTGTTGATCSCAACCTTTACTACAAAACTGTTAATGGTGAGCCCCTGATTTTGGTCATCTACGTTGATGATTTATTCCTCACCGGCACATAGAGCCTTGTTGTTGAATGCAAGTATGCGTTGGCCTCTGAGTTTGAGATGGACCTTGGTATGATGCACTACTTCTTGGGACTAGAGGTGTGGCAGAGAACTGATGAGATCTCCCTGAGTCAGGGGAAGTACACAGTTGAGATATTGAAGAAGTTTGGGATGTTGAACTGTAAGCCCATGGCTACACCAATGGTGATGAATCTGAAGAAACTAAGTGTGTCTTCTTCCGATTCCGACAAGATTGATTCGACCCGGTACAAACAACTGATTGGATCTGTTGTTCCTGAGTCTGTACTAAGGCTTAAAATACAGTGTCAAGGCATCCGAAAGTATGTAAAAGATGAATACGAAGATAAAGTCACCTTCGGTGTAGGAAACTAATGAAGGTTTCTATGTTCTCGCTATCTAGCTTCCAACTGTTCCTGGGTAGTAATATCTTGTTCAATGGCTACCCATGAACGTTCCAATTCCTCCCGAGTGTTCGTAGTTTTAAGAATTATGTCAAAAATAATTAAAGCGATATGTATTTGATTAGCTAACCCGGGTTGAATATTTGGTTGAATTGCTGCGGGGACAGTCATTGAGGAACAGTTCAAGTATGAAATGATTTAACGAGAGATTTCAACGCTGTTCAATTCGGTCGAGGTGAAGAGAAACCTTTGCATGAAGAATGAAATAAAAACGCAAACTGAAGGCCCTTTCCCGTAACTATGTTATTTTCAATAAAAAGATGTGGGATGAGAGAAAAACGTTTAGCTGAAGACAACGTAAGTTTCCTGTCAATAGGAAACTCGCACATACATAGAAGAAGAAACTAACACAGACATAATGGATATAGTGTAAATAAATACATGATTCTGTAAATGAAAATTGGTCTTACACCCGCTAAAGCTGGTGCAGAGGAAAGACAAGAGACAATTACAGAAAGATAAAATCCTTTTCACTACAGTAGTGGTCGTACTAAATTATAGTGATACACATCAATTATGTAGAGCAAAATGAAAAGAAACAAATAACATAACGAAACAAACTTGCAACACAGTCGTGACGGAATTAGGAATCTCCAAATTTGCTTGTATTAACTTCCTTCATGCAAAAAACTCTATTACAATTTGATCCCAAAAGGTCCAGCCCCTTGTTCTTCTTTCTTTGTTCTATTTATACAAATTTGCCTTCTCCTATTCTATTTACAAAAAAGTGCCAGGTGCTTCCTTTACGTGACTCGGTGCATATGATACATCTGTCCATAAAACTGGATACAAGCTGTGGCGGTTCCGTTTGGCAGCTGTTAGGAGCGAAATTACTCCATCTCTTCTACTCCGTTTTCAAGAAGTGCCAGGTGCTTGTCTTTGCATAGACTCAGTGCATATCCTACATTTGTCCACGAATTGCGACACAAGCTGTGACGGCTCTGCTTGACAAATGGCTTTGGCAAGATAGCACTCTCGAGCTAATTGTGGAAATTTATTCCCCATATATGCATCAACAATATCAAGGGTGCCGAGTTGTGTGCTGGGTTGAATTAGATGCTCATCAATTTGAGCCATGTTTGCCCTGTCCATCTTAGAGATTTCCGTCAAGTTTCTCTCATTTTTCTCCTTCATGTTGAGGGAGATCCGCTCCATATTCATCTGCCTTAGCGTCTCTGTGTCTCCTCCACTCTCCATCCCTAACAGCTCACCATTTATGACTTTGAAGGTTTCTTCTAGTGAATTCGTCACTTTTTGTGCCTGCTCCTTGCTTAAAGTAATATCATGCTCCCAATTCTTTAACAAAATATTACCCCTAGTCTATTCGGCAATGGAGAGCCCGAGGGTCCCTGTTGAAAATCTGTTGTTGGTAGCTATCACTGCTTCCTGGAAGACGACCCGAGCAGCTTCTGCATTTCTTTCCTTGATAATCAGATTCTCAGAAATCTGATTCATTAACAAGAAATTTTTTCGAAACTCCCCTATCTTGTTTAGTAGACTCTGTTGAGCAGAAGAGACCCTGCTCTGAATGTCGAGTGCTCGGGATTTAACAATCTCGATGTCAATCACCTTGCTTTCTGCGACCCCTAACTGAGCCTGTAATTGTGTGATCGTATCCCTCTGGTGGTCGGACTGCACCCAACCATCTCGGATCACTGAATTTGCCTGTTCCAGCTTGGTCTTGAGGACCTCGATTTCTTTCTTATCGGCCAATTGGGCCAGCTCTATTGCTCCACTCGCTTGACTCTTAGCGTCTTCCGCAGTCGAAGCTACTCGGGCTTCAAGAGTCTTGATCAATCAGTTCTTTCTCTTGAGCTGATTTTTCAACATTGCAACCGAGAATTGGTTTGCTGACGCATACGCTCCTAGCGTCCCTGCTATTTCTGTGGCAAATTCATCACTCTTCTTGTTTTTTCCATCTGTCATTACTTTGAATTTTTTGACAGTGGACTCTCCTTCTTGATAAAATTCCCGCTTTACTACAGCTTTTCTCTTTCTGTCAAAAAAGAACTCATTAGGGGGGAGTTCCTCTGCCCTTATATGTCTTAATTCTTCACCAAAAATCCATCCCTCGTTAACGCCTCCCTGTGCTGACTGCAAGGGTGTGACAGAGGTGATGGGCTGTCCGATCTGCTTCGCCGCCTTTCCTGGTGTGACGAGTGAGTCCTGTTCTTTTGGAGGATCGGGGGTCTTCGTCTCTGTCCTTGTCTCTGGATTCTGAGTTTCGGGCGGGTCGGTGCTTTTCACTTCCACCTCTGGACCTTGTTCCTTGGGTGGGTCAGTGGTCCCTTTTTCTGTTTCGGGATCCTTCCCCTGTTCAGGATTCTTCTCCTGCTCGAGATTCTTTTCCTGCTCGGGACTCTTCTCTTGCTCCCCTTGCTGACGTTTTTCGGGATTAGAAGTTTGCCCCTCAGAACTTTCGGCCTCCTTTTCTTTATCCTTGGAAAGTCCCAAACCTCCCAGCACAACGGGGAGGCATCTTTTCCTATTCTCCTGAAATTTTAAAACAGAATCCCTGTCTTCGGGCGCTAGAGATCTGATTCGGAATTGTACTTCCGGATAGGATCTCGCCCCTCGGAAAACATCATCCGAGGGTGAGCATTCATGTTCGAACCTCTTTAATCCACAATTTCCCAAATGGGTGCTTACGATCCTCTGTGGATCATGCTTTTTATACTCAATATAGGCCAAATTCAAGCCTTCTAAGGTTGCAGCCTCAGCCTTAGCATGTCCAAAATCTAATAAGGAATAGGAATTTAACCGAACAGGGAAAAACGACCATACCTTCTTCGCTGATGCTTTCAGTTCTTTGCTTACGCCGCCGATCACTGTTTGTCGAGCAATCTCGCGATATGCCAGTTTGTCGGGGATAAATTGTGGGAGCCCCAGAGGAGGAACGACAGCTCCGAAAACTCTAAAATAGGAAAATTCTTCTTCTACGTACCAGTCCGCGATACTGCTCAGGTTCGCAACAATGCTATCCAAGATGCGGGGTGGCAAAAGACCAAAAATGGTGACGTGCAGGGGCACCATCACCCAGTTGAAAATCTCATAAATAAACTTATTTGCATTATTTTCCCACAGCTTATCATGGTACTCATGCACAGTTTTTTCTTTGGTTGGACTCCAAGCCCAATTCATTAAAGGAAAAGGCGTCATGGAGCATATTGCGTCCATGATATACGCGAACATGAAGAATCCGGATGGTCTCCCTGCTGCCTTTTTCTCCTGGTATTCTGTGATCCTGTTGAACATACTGTCGGAGAGCATCTTCGCCCAATTAAATGAGCAACTTTCTGATACCCGAAAGATGAGAGGTACCCATTGGATGTAAAATGCACGGTATCCTCCCATCCGAAAAGTCGGCACGTCATCATCGCCACATATCTATATTGTGGCTCCAACGAAGAAATCGAATACACGCCCTTGTCATTCGCTCTGAATATCGCGGGGCGCGAAACCCAATCCTTTATCAAACCAGGCATGGTTTTATCATATTCTTCGCACTCCTTTTTGAATTCTTCCAGGAATTCATTGCCATATATATATTCAGAAGTCGCCGGTAGCTTATACATAGATTGGATATGCTCTGGTCTGAAAGTCCCGACCGTGTTCCGTCGGTCATTTATGACAGTTCTGGTGGGCAGGTCGATGTGATCCAATGCCCATCGGATCATGTCATAGTATGGGAGTAACCGAGGTCTGGTTGCAACCAGGTGCATCCCCGACTGAACAATTGTCTTGTACTTAGTGTTCAGGTCGTCCCTTACAATATCAATGTCGTCGTCATCTGAGTCTGGGTAGTTTACTAACTCGGATTTCAGAATATCTGAGATAGTTGACCAGGTGTCTACTGAGCCGTCAGTTTGAGGAGAAGTATCTGAGACGTTGTCTGGACCTTGTGCTGCAACCTCGACACCTGCTTTCGCTGCTCTTTTTGGAGCCATGGCTGACGCTTGCTTTTTCGCTCTTCTGCAATAGACCTGTGTATACATGTGGAAATGAGTTCCCTCGGAGAAATGGTGAGCTCTGTGCGCTTATGAGAAACGTTTTTAAAAATAGAATGAACTTTCGTATTTATTTGAAAATCCTGTACCTTTGAAATAAATCTGTCAAATCGCAAATAAAACCAAATTTATTGTATAAATCCGATTTTATTTATTCGAGGATTTACCCTAAATTTCCATTAATGTCATCAATATTCGGCGGCTTGACAGGCAATCGGGTTATGGAGAGCAAGTAAATGCCTCGTGAAGTGTGCCAACCTCGATGCGCGGGAAGTATCTCGTTTTAAATTGAAATTACAAATCTTAACGAAAATAATTTTCTCGCTTTTCGCCGCATCGTGAATTCCCTTTTTACATTTCGACCCTTCGACTCGCGAGACTGCGAGTACCGATCTTAGCTTAATTAACCGTAACAGTGATTTGGCGYATCCTTAATTATATAATTAACTAAATCACCATATCGCGACTCGGGAATTCRAAGACAAACTTTTGGGAGAATGATATGMCGAGTCGCGATATCGCGATGTGGCGATAATTAAGGCTCGAATTAAGAGAWGGAAAACYAAGATTAGGYGACTAATTAAYCTKGCTATAATCATCTCGCAACTTCGCAAATCRGAATTTTGGACACCTTAACTTGATGAAAGAAAGTGCCGAGTGACGAAGTGCCGAGAACCAAATTTAACCATGGTTAGTTTTTAACCCTTAGTGTCTGACCAAGGTTATCACAAAGCCATCGTGTTCTCGGCTATCGGGGCTGCAAGAACAAAAAACTCAGGTCTGACGGATGCCGAGGCACGAAACCCCGACGACGTCTAATCATGGTTAAAGATTTTACCCTAGTTAATGCCTTGGGTGAAAATTTAAAACCGAGTTCGCATTTTCGCGACTCGGGACTTGGGAATTCAAGAAATAAAGTGTCCGACTTGCGAGACCCCGAAATAAAACAAAAGAGAAAATGTACTTGCGAATGGTTCTGTTTTAAAAGCGGGAAAAGCATTTCTGCTCAGGCGACAAGATTTCCAGAGTTTTAAGATTCCGGAAGGGGAAGAAAAGCAACTTTAGACCTCAAATATCAAATTGAAAATTGCGCAGGGTGAAAAACAAGGGCGGCTCCAACAGGATCATTGATGTATTTGGTTAACACCAAACCAGATATTTTCTATGCAGTGAGTGCACTTAGCCAGTTTATGAGTCAGCCGAGACAGACACACTGGATTGCTATGAAGCATGTGTTGAGATATCTGCAAGGCACGGTTGGACATGGTCTCAGATATACTTCCAGTATTGACATGAGATTGCAAGGATATACCGACTCTGATTGGGCAGGGAGCACAGTGGATAGGAATAGCACCTCCGGGTGTTGCTTCATTTTGGGATCTGCCATAGTTTCCTAGTGTAGCAAGAAACAGACTTATGTGGATTTGAGCACTATAGAAGCAGAGTACATTGCATTGAGTGTGGCAGTCCGCGAAGCAGTGTGGCTTCGCAAACTCCTTCCAGATTTATTTGGACATGTGTTGGACTCCACCGTTATTCATTGTGATAACCAGAGCTGTGTGAAGCTCTCAGAGAATCCAATGTTTCATGACAAATCGAAAACATTGAGATCAAGTACCATTACATCCGAGACATGGTGCAAAGGAAGGCAGTACTGGTGCAAAGGAAAGTAGTTGTTGACATAATGTAACTGCGAAGAGTATTCTTATTATTATTGTTATTTTATTTATAGGATTAATCCCCATTGTGGATTAATCATGTTGGTAATTGTATTAGGACCAAATCCCCTTTTGCGGATTGGTCATCGGACAATTGTAATAGGCAGAATAAGAAGTCGGCCCCAGCAGTTATTATTGAGACCCAGAATCAAATTAAAGGTGGGTTTACCCACCCAGAGTGAGAGGTCGGCCCTGCCAGTGAAAACCCTTCACATGTGCCAGTCTTGTATATATAGAGAGGCTAGCGCCTCACTTTATCACACAACACACTTGCTCATTCTTGAGAAGCAAGCTGCAACTTACCAGTGAGAGAGAAGGAGAAGAGTGGCGCATCTTTTGGAGAGGACTATTTGTATTGGTTTGAGTTATCTCTTGAACATTGTATTAGCAATTTATGATAAGGAAGTTTTTGCTGGGTTTTCTTCCCCTAGAGGGTTTCCCAGGATAAATGCTGTGTCTCTTGTGAATGTGTATTTCTCAGTGATCTTGTTCTTATGATGCTCTTCTCTATTGAAATGCAAAGAACTATAATAATGGCATAAACATTAACATGGTATCAGAGCCAACCTGAAGGAAGCATATTTCGCAAGAGAAAAACGTCACTATTGCAGTACCTGAAAATTAGGGTTTTACAAAAGTGAATCTTTTCAGCCCTAAAACCACCTAGAAAGCTGCACCCTCCCCCAAGGATCATTTTGGCACTTAGAGCGCACCTTTTCAGTGGCTGGATCTTCCGCAAAGTGAAACCCTAGTTTCACAAAAGTACCAGAAGTACCAGAAAACTAGTACCAAAAGTACCAGAGTACTAGAAGTACCAGAAGCACCAATCCAGAAATCCGCAGATCAGATTTGAAGGGGTAAAAATTGGATTTTCTCAGATCCAAGAACACCAGGCTACTCGCCTCAACCAAGCGCACCTCCTGGTAAGGTCAAAATTTGATTTTAAGCATTTTCATTTTTTGGTCATTTTCGTAGCCTCAAGTATAAGATGTCTGCAAGCACAAAGCTTGTTGAGAAACTTGAAGGCATAGACAACTTCCGTGCCTGGAAGTATAGGATCGGTCTGATCCTTGCAGAGAATGACCTAGCAAAATTTATCAAAGAAGAAGTGGAGGAACCTGAAGATGCCGCAGAGAAAGCAAAGCATCAGAAGGACTCAATCAGGGCTCAAAGAATCATTGCAAATTCAATCAAAGACCACCTGATCCCGTATGTATCATCCAAGAAAACTCCGAAGGAGATGTTTGACTCTCTACGCAAACTATATGAAGGAAAGAACATCAACCGAAAGATGAATCTAAGATCTCAATTGAAGAATACCAAGATGCAGAAAGGAGAAATGATTCAAGAATATTTCTCCCGAATCTCAGAAATTAAAGAATAGTTAAAAGCGATTGGAGACACCATCGACGAAGACGAATTCGTAATAACGGCTCTAAATGGTCTCACAAGACCTTGGGATGCTTTCATCCAGTCGGTATGTGCCAGAAAGGAGAAACTGCAGTTTGAGAGCCTATGGGAAGAATGCATCCAAGAAGAAACAAGGGTAGCCAATCGTGAAGCACTACTAGCAAGGGATGATGATCAAGCCCTAGCTACTCATACAAAAGGAGGAAGGAAGAAACCCTACTTCAAAAGGGAATCTCATAGAGAACCTCAATCGTCAAACAAATTCAACAACCAAGAATCTCATCCAAGAAATTTTCAAAAGAAAGGACAACGCAGGGGACGAGATCTCTCATCTATACAATGCTATCATTTTGATAAGATGGGACACAAGGCGAATTCTTGTCCAGTCAGAAGAGAAAAATAGTAGAGGAAGCACAAAAGGCAACATGCTCACATAGCCGAAGATGAAGAACCACCTATGAAGATGATTAAGGACCATGTCTTGATCTCAGCTCTCTCAGGATCTGTATCACCTAGAGAGGACACATGGCTCATTAATAGCGGTGCATCAAAACATATGACGAGTAAGAAAAATACTCTCTCTTATATTTCAGAAAAGAAGTTTTCTCAGAAAGTAACTCTTGGAGATGATTATCAATATCCCATCAAGGGANACAATGAAGGACATACTCTATGTACCGGGCCTAAAGAAGAACTTACTCTCCATATCAGCTATAGACAAGAAAGGCTATAGAGTTGCCTTCATAGATGGAGAAGTTCTTATGTGGGCTAAGGGAGAAACCTTAAATGAAGCAATTGTCATTGGAAGTGAAGAAAATGGCTTATATAAACTGAAGGGTCACCCAGAAACTGCCATGACCCATGCGATTGAAAACTCATGCGAACTTTGGCATAGAAGATTGGCCCACATCAACTACAAGGCGCTACCATACATATGCAAAGCTGTCACAGGTTTACCAGAACTCAAGATTGATCAAGAAGGCATATGCAATGGATGTGCACAAGGGAAGAATATCAAGAACCCTTTT
>JASDQU011104937.1:38849-50986 GCA_032191745.1 Picea mariana
TTATTTTTCTTAGGGTCCCTTAGTTTCTTATCGAGGGGCTTTTTATTGCCTTCTCTGGGATCCCCTGGGCGAAGCATCTCTAGGTTTTATTTCCTATGGCTTTTATCTTTTACCAGCTGCTTTTACCCCCTGGGCCTTTAGCCCCTTCTTCCCACAAGACAAAATGTAACTCTCAAAGGTCATCCTAATGGTCGGACTAGGGGAATGGGATAGACGAGCAGGGTATAAGATGTAAAATGATAAAAATGGTGGGAGCGGACGATGGCTCTGCAAATCCCCTTTGGTGGCAAACCAAAACCCATGAGTATCAAGCTGCTAAGTCATCCAATCAATCACCCCAACAGTGGTCAAGTGGATGAGTGTAAGATCTAAGCAGTCATCAGAAATGAAAGGAACCTAATGCATATATAAGAGGGTTATAACGATCAAATATGACACATACCATGATACCTTTGACCAATTACCTCATGGAGCAAGAGTCCTCTCCGATGCAAGCCCAAGACGGTGGTGATGGAAGCTGCTGCTGCTGACAGGGCAAATCTAGCGAAGAAGAAGAAAGATGGGTCCCCTAGGACCATGCCCAGGGTCAATCCTGCTCTTGGCACTCCATGTCTAGGACCTATGGACCTCGAGACATGATCTCCTAGTTATCCCTAGATATCGGGGATAACAGGTTGCATGGCCAAGGGAAAGGGAGTCTCATCACGAGCCAGCCTTATCATCTATGTGAAAGTACTCGTGGGTAATGTTATCCCCGATCTCTAGGGTTAACTAGGAGATCATGTCTCAAGGCCCACAGGTCCTAGACATGGAGTACCGAGAGCAGGATTGACATAAGCATGGCCCTGGAGGGCCCATCTTTCTTCTCTTTCAACAGACTTGTCTTGTCAGCGGCAGCAGCATCCATCACCATCGTTCTGGTCCTGTATCGAAGAAGGCTCTTGCTTCATGAGGTAATTGGTCCAAGTATCATGGTATGTGTCAGTTTTTATCATTATAACCTTTAGATATATGCATCTTATTCCTTTATTTCTGACAACTGCTTGAATCTTACATTGACCCGCTTGACCATGGTTGGGGGGATTGACAGAATGCCTTAGTAAGCCTGTATCCATAGGTTTTGGTTTGCCACTGGGGGGATTTCTGAAGAGCCATCGTCCGCTCCCATCATATTACTACTTTTTCATCTTATCTCCCACTCATCTACCCCATTCCCCTAGTCTAGACATTAGGATGATCTATCTGTGGGGTTGCACCATTATCTTGTGGGAAGAAGGCGCTAAAGGCCCAGAAGGTAAAAGCAGCTGGTAAAAGATAAAAGACAATAAAAATAAGACCTAGAGATGCTTCGCCCAAGCATCCCCGACAAGGCAATATAAAGCCTCTCAGCAAGAAACAAGAGAGACCCAAGAAAAATAAACAAAACAAGACCTAATCATGAGGATAGGGGGTCTCATCATGAGCCAGCCTATTAGGTTCATGGGTACTTAGCAGTATGACATTGCCATCATCTGGTTACCATGCCAGGGCAGTGACCTTCGGTTGCATGGCCAAGGGAAAGGGGGTCTCATCACGAGCCAGCCTTATCATTTCTGTGAAGGTACTTGTGGGTAACACTGTCATCTCTGGTCACCACGCCAAGGCAGTGTCCTCCGATTAGTCCTTGGATAAAAAGAATGAAAAGAACAAAATAAGATAAGAATAAAAGGCAAAAGGGCTTGGAAAAAACTTGCATCCATGACAGGTACAGCTCACCTTCTACAAAGGAACCCACAGGTAAGACCATGCAGCCCTAACTCTCACTCTACCCTAATCCTAGACATCCCTTTACCACACACATTGATTTACATGGCTTGGATGATACCCCTTGGGAACTTTCCTTTTCTTATGGATGCTAGCCCAATAGGGTGCTTTGTCTTTTTCTTCAGCTTTGTATTGTAGGCCTCTGTAGTATTTTTGAGTTATTGGATGATCTATCAGGATTTTTATGCATATGTTTGATGACTTTGATGATAAAACATGATTAACATTGCTATGATCTTTGTGACTAATGAGCCCATGGAGGGCGAAGTCTTTGATGTGCAGGACCATGCTCGACGAAGAGGTACCAAGTGGACCAGTACACATGGGGAGATGATTAGTTCGGACCTCCATGGGGTTGAAGAGCCCATCAGATGGTTGTTGGGACCCCATCAGGGGCAGAGACAGGACAGTCATTGGCTGGACCTTTGCACAAGAGAAGAAGGAGAACGTTTTCATCCCGGATGCCTTGGCTGAGCCCAGCCCAGGGGGGTTGACCCATTGCAGGTGACATGTGCCCCTTTTGATGCCCCAGGACGTCATCTAGGAGCCATGACGTCATCTCCGGTGTATGGCATCTTGACAAAGCAGTTTGGCACGTGTGGCAGAGTTTGGAGGCCCAAGGAGGGCCAACGTTTGTCATCTAGTGCTATATTTTGCCCTAAAAAGGGCCAACGTCTCCCTCAGAGGGGCTTGACATCCTACTTATTGCTCATTTAGGGTTTTATTAAACAATTAAATGTAAAACAGTATGATTTTTGGTTTGTAGCCTTGTCGGCTATTTTTGATGACCTAAAATTAATTAAAAGGTCATGATATTGTATATATTGAGGATGTTTTTCCCTCATTTGAACATAACACAACTCACTCACACTTGTGAGGTCTTATTTTTGCACCCTACTAGGGTAATTTTGTCTTTCTAAGGGAGGTGCACTTGTTATTGGAAGGATTGTTTTTGGCATCTTTTGGCATTTCTCTCCAAGGAAGTTTTACAACTAGGGTTTGCACATGCTTTCTTCATGATATGCAAGTGATTTTCTTGCAAAACTTCTTAATTGAATGGTTGTAGGTTTACTTTCTTGCATTTGTTTATTAAATTGTTGATTTGAAACGCTAGGTAACAAGCACACAAGTAGGTCCTTGTTTCATGTCCCCTTAGAGAGAAATATTTCAAAAGAAGAAGGATTGAGCCTAGCCTTTGCTACACTCATCTTGCTTCTTCCCTTAAGCTAGCATTGAATTTTATAGGTTGAAAAGGGGGTGACGTCCTAGGCCTAGGTTATCTACACCTAGGGCCATGATCTTCTAGGGTTTGAAAGCCTTGCCTTTGCAACACTTTCTCTTACCTCATCCTTTAGTAAAATTTCTCATTTATGCTAGCCATTTTGCCAAGTTGATCTAAAGGAGGAAAGAGCACGAGGCCTTGCTTAAGCAACACCGGACTGAGCCTCTTTCCCCTAGGGTTTTGATTCTAGGGCCCTGCCATTGCAACACTTTAGAACCCTTCCCTCTAGTCTTTAAATCTTCATCCTTTCAAAACCCCCTGCTCTTTCTTTTTTGACTCCATATACCCTAAGGCACTGATCTTAGATGCACAACGTTGAAATCCTAGTGCTCAAAACAACTCTCAAAACTCTAAATCTTCAAACCCTAACTAACTAAACTAACCCTAACTAAGGCTGACGTCATAGTTGGTTATTTTTTACACAACAAGCATTTGCCTTTTATAAGCAATTGAATGATGATCTAAAGCATTTACTGAGTAAAGTGTTGGTTGGATACATTGTTAGCTTTGTCATCTTGATAGTTATTGATCAATTGATGCCTTTTAATGGCTAATTGATAAAACGTTGACTTCATTGGTATCTATTGTTTTCATATTGCTTATTAATTGATAGCAGATAGTCAATGAAGTACTAACCCATTTAGTTATAGCCTGCATATATACTGTATTGTTGTCTTGTTCCGGGCAGGTGTTTTCATTTGGGCATACACTTCTTTATTGGCTGATTAGCCGGACTATCTGACCTTGGTGGTAACCTGTGAGGCGGGAAACTTTAACCTTGACTTTATACCTTTGCCTCTTCAAAACCCCAGGCTACCGGGGACGTCTCCCCTGGGTTAACCTCCCTAAATAGAAAGAACCTCCCCATTGAGGTGACATTGGGTGGGGAAGGTTCCAGTTACGCCAGTTTGGCCTCAATCCTTTAGCCTTTGACCTAAACTACAAACTGTGCGATAAGAGGAAACACTGTCAACTCTGGTCACCATGCTAAGGCAGTTTCCTCCGATTAGTCCTTGGATAAAAGAATAAAAGAACAAAAAAGTAAATAAAGAAAAGAATAAAAGGCAAAAAAGGGGCTTGGAAAAAACTTGCATACATGACAGGTACAGCTCGCCTTCTACAAAGGCACCCACAGATAAAACCATGCATCCCTAACTCTCACTCTACCCTGTGTCTGAACATCCCTTTGCCACACCGCATCATATACATGGCTTGGATGAAAACCTTTGGGAAACTCTCCTTCTCTTATGGACACTAGCCCAATAGGTTGTCTTGCTCATTTTCTCGGGTTTGTATTGTAGGATTTTGTAACATCTTTGAGCAGTTGAATGATATATCAGGGTTTTCATGCATATGTTTAATAATACTAATGATGAAATGTGATTTTCATTGCTATGATCCCTGTGACTAATGAGCCCATGGAGGGCGAAGTTTTCAATGTGCAGGACCATGCCCGATGGACAGGTACCACTTGGACTGGTACACATGGAGAGATGATTAGTTCGGACCTCCATGGGGCTGAAGAGCCCATCAGATGGTTGTTGGGACCCCGTCAGAGGGGTAGAGACAGGACAGTGTTTGACCGAGCTTTTGCACCAGAGAAGAAGAGGATGTTCCATCAAGGACACTTTGGATGACCCCGGCCTAGGGGGCTTGACCCACTTCAAGTGGAACGTTTCCCTTGGATGGCCCAACACATCACCTAGGAGCCATTGACATCACCTTGAGCGTGTGACAGTTAGACAGGGCGGTTGGCACGTGTGGCTTGATTTGGAGGCCTAAAGAGGGCCAACGTTTGGTCATTTGATGCTGCATTTTGCCCTAAAGGGGCTAACGTCTCCCTCAGTGGGGCTTGACGTCCTGCCTTTGCTCAAATAGGGTTTAGATTTGACAATTTAATGTGAAAACAGTATGATTTTGTTTTAAAGCCTTGTCGGCTAAATTTAATGACCTAATTTTAATTAAAGGTCATGATACAGTATATATTGAGGAGTTTTATCCTCATTTTGACAATAACACACAACTCACTCTCTTGTGAGATCTGATTTTTGCGCCCTTGTTGGGGTATTTCATCTTTTAAGTGAGGCACACTTGTCGAAGGAAGGGTTTTCTTGGCATTTTGGCATTTCTCTTGAAGGAAGGTTTACAACTAGGGTTTGCAATGCTATTTCTTCATGATATGTAAGTGTTTTTTCTGCAAAACTTCTTAATTGAATGGTTGTAGTCTATTATTCTTGCATTTATTAAAAATTTTGCTGATTTAAAACCCTAGGTGACAAGCACACAAGTAGGTCCTTGTTTCATGTCCCCTAAAAGAGAAATATTTAGCCATTGAAGAAGGAAGGAAGAGCCTAGCCATTGCTACACTCTTATTGCTTCTTACCTTGTGCTAGCCGTACCTTTTAAAGGTCAAGAAAGAGGAGACATCCTAGGCCTAGGTTATCTACACCTAGGGCCATCCTGCTCTTAGGGTTTGGTGATAGGGCCTTGCCTTTGCAACACTCTCCCTCACCTCATTCTCACGTCTTGATGCTAGCCGTTTTGCCAAGTTTGACCTAAGGAAGGAGGAAAGAGCACAAGGCCTTGCTTAAGCAACACCAGAGTGAGCCTCTTTCCCCTAGGGTTTTGATTCTGGGGCCCTGCCATTGTAGCACTTCAGAACCCTTCCCTCTAGTCCTTAGCCTATTCCCTTCAACCTTTGTGCCCTCTCTTCATTTGACTCCATCTACCCTTAGGCACCGATCTTAGGTCTCCAAAAATTGAAGTGATAGTGCTCAAACAATTCTTAAAACTCTCATAAACTGAAACCCTAACTAACAAACTAACCCTAATTAGGCTGACGTCATACTTGGTTATTCCATCTTGACACAACACCTTTGCTGATAAGCAATTAGATGATGGTTAAGAACATTTATTTAGTAAGGGATTGATTAAATACATTGTTGGCTACATCATCTCAATATTTATTGATGAATTGACGTTATTCCATTGCTATATTAATTGGCATTGATCTCATTGATATCTATTGTTTTAATTGCTTACATATTGATATCAGATAATTGTATGAAGTACTAACCCATTGAATCATAGCCTGCATATATTGTCTTGCTATTGTCTTGTTCTAGGCAGGTGTTCTCATTCGGTGGTAACCTGTGAGGAGGAACTTTAACTTTGACCTTTATACTTTGGCCTCTTCAAAACCCCAGGTTACCAGGGATGTCTCCCCTGGGCTAACCTCCCTGAATAGAAAGAGCCTCCCCATTGTGGTGACATTGGGTGGGGTAGGCTCCTGTTACACCAGTTTGGCCTCTACCTTCTAGCCTTTTGACCTAGCTACAAACTGTGCGATAACATTTTGGCACAATTGCCCGGGAACACTGAGTCATTCCTCCTCAAACGACATATCTTTGGTAAGCCTTGCCTCAGAAACCTTTTCTTACAAGCTTACCTAGCGACTCCACTAGGGTGTTTTCCCCCTGTTTCTTTGGTAGTTTTAAGAAAACTATCTGGCAACTCCACAAACCAAAAGGAGATTCAATAACCCTCCTTTGTCTTTTAGAAGGAAGCCTCCCTTGAATTCTCCCGGTGTCAAATCACTTTTTGGGAAGAGACTTCCTCTAACAATCATGTCTAGCTCTCAGACCGGCACTATGAACCCAGTTATCAATCAAAGACAATGGTCATCCAAACTTTTCATACCGTTAGACATGACAGCAATACCTGGCTACCCTAGGCAAATGCCACCCAAGTATGAAAAGTGGTTGCCTAAATTTACCAGTACTGATGCAATCAGTGCCGAAGAACATATGAGCAGCTTTTGGGCTTTCTTCCAGCTTCACCCCATTAGTGACGATGCTGAAGATCTAGTCATGAAGTTGTTTTCTGCTACCCTTTACGATGCCTCAAGGCGCTGGCACCTGAGCCTCCCCGACAGAAGCATCAAAACCATGGACAAACTTGAAGAGGCCTTCCTCAAGAGATGGAGTGTCAAAGAAGATCCTAACATGCTTCTCACAAGACTGAATAACCTTGCCAAATATGAAAATGAGTCTATCCGGGAATTCCATACCAAATTCGAAACTTTGCTACAAAGAATTCCCGCAAGCCACCATCCAAAAGATGACTACCTTGTCCACATCTACACCAGGTCTTTCAGTGGCCAGCTAGGGTATCTTCTTAGAGACAAAAACCCCTAGTCAATTCAGGAAGCCCAAGAGCTCGCTACCAAGATAGAAGGGAACCTCCTTTCATCTAAAATTGAGCCTTTTGCTAACCCAAGGAGGAGAATAGACACCAAGCAGAAAATAGTACACAATGATGAGCCTACTTCAGACCTATGTACCAGTATCAGCAAGTTGCAAACCTCCATGGATGACATCATAAAAAATCAAGAAGAAATGATGAGCAGGATTGTCAGGCTTGAAAAATCTCATATCCAAGCACCCAGGGCCCCGTACAAGGGACAATTCCAAAAAGGGAACCAATTTTACAAGCCAAAGAATGAACATGAAGTTCCTAATACCTTGTCCCCTACAAACATTGTTGATGAAAATCCCTGGTGCCTGGAGTGCAGTGAAGCACATTGGGAGCATGAGTGCCCTTATAATGCTGGTCATCAACAAGTCAACAACATGGATTGCTTCATTCAGTTTCCTCAGATAAATATCACAGATATAGAACATCAGGAAGCAATGAAAGAAGCAGCCAGAGCAGCAAGGATGGCAATAATAAACAACCTGGATGAGGAATCACAAGAGAAGCTAAAGAAACAAGAAGTGCAAGTATACAAAAGGAAGAATTTGAAACAACCTCCTGCTGACCAGGCAAAGCCTCCACCCATGGAAATACTTCTTCCCAGAACATCCAAGGCTGGTAAGGTTGACCTAAAATTTGACTTCGAAGGGGCATTATCAAAGATGCATGTGAATGTTCCCCTAAGAGAAGCAATCAAAATCCCATCCATGAAGGAATGCTTTGATACTTTCTTTTCAGGATCAGATGAACCTATGGACCCCCCTATTATGTTGCAAGCTGATCATTTCAGGGTCCAATATGGTGAAAACCCTCATTTCTTCATGACTTTGACAATGAACAACAAAAATCTTAATAATTGCTTGTTAGATACAGGTGTTGGTGCTAACATGATGTCACTTAAAGTCATGCAACAAGTGGGTTTGAAGGTCACACAGCCTTACAGGAATGTTTGTGGCTTCGAATCTAAAGCAATACCCACACATGGGGTGGCCGAAAATCTTGAAGTACACCTGAAGGAGTATCCAAAGAAAGCAGTGCACATTGATATTGTGGTGGTTGATGTCCCGGATGTATGGGGAATGTTACTATCTAGGAAGTTTGGTGCGATGATAGGTGGCTCACTTGAGATGGACCTCACCTTTTTAAACTTACCTTTGAAAAATGGAATGGTAGGACGTCTACTCAACGTGCCAATAACTGGGGACCATGTGCAAGATATTATTCATCCAGTCGATAATAACAAAGTGCAGAACGAGATGATACAAACTCTTCAGAAATATTCTCCAGAAGACATGCCCTTTGCAACAGAGGAAGATTTTGATCAGATCAAGTGGCCCAAGAAAGAGGATTACCAGAAACTCCTAGATGAGTTCAGGGACAAAGAAGTTGGGACAGTGAAGATATTGAAGAAGCCTAAGGATGACGTACAAATCCGCCTGTCTCAACAAGAAGTCTTTACTGCAGAAGCCCACCCACCTCCCTTAGTACAGTACACCAAGGTTGTTCAGGGAACGAACAAATACAAAGTCAGAAAATATAAGGAGGGAGATATGGTATGGATGTGGGATACCCAGAAAGGAGAGCCAACTAATGTAAAAGGAAGCACACAGTCATGGCTCGGACCCTTCAAAGTGGGAATAGAATCAGTTGATAATTCTTACTACTTATCCACTTTGGAAGGAAGAAGGCGCCCATTACCTATCAGCAGGCACCTCCTTAAACCCCACCAAGGTGGGGGAACCTGATTCTCACAGGTAAGTGTAGGTAGGTAGGCATTTTCATGTATTATACCATTTGCATTTCATGTTAATTTTCTTCCACATTCGCATATTAATTGTTTTATTTCAGTTATATATATATCTATGTATGTTGGGGTAGCATTACCACCCCATTTTTATTACTGATGCCCCTATCGAGTTCAGCAGGTCTGCAGGTTATGCCAGAGATGCTGAGGTTCTCATGCGCTCTACGGTGAGCACATGTCCCCGAGTTGCAACCAGATGTTATCCCTGATTTTTAGGGATAACCAGGAGATCATGTCTCGAGGCCCACAATTCCTAGACATGGAATACCAAGAGCAGGATTGACCTGAGCATGGCCCTGGAGGGCCCATCCTTCTCTTCTCTCATCAGATTTGTCTTGTCAGCAGCAGCATCCATCACCATCGTCTTCGTCTTGTATCGGAGAAGACTCTTGCTCCATGAGGTAATTGGTCCAGTTATCATGGTATGTGTCACTTTTGATCTTTATAACCTTTGAATGTATGCATCTGATTCCTTTTATCTCTGACGATTGCTTGGATTTTACATTAGCCCACTTGACCATGCTTGGGGAGATTGACTGGGTGCCCTAGCAAGCTTGTACCCATAGGTTTTGGTTTGCCACTAGGGGATTTCTGAGAAGCCATCGTCCGCTCCCGTCATACTATCACCTTTTCATCTTATCTCCCGCTCATCTATCCCATTCCCCTTGTTCGGGCATTAGGATGACCTGTTTGTAGGGTTGCACCTTATCTTGTGGGAAGAAGGGGCTAAAAGCCCAGAAGGTAAAAGCAGCTGGCAAAAGATAAAAGCCTAGGAATAAAACCTTGAGATGCTTCGCCCAGGGATCCCCAAGAAGGCAATAAAAGGCCTCTCAACAAGAAACAAGGGGGACCAGAGAAAAATAAACAAACAAGAACTAATTACGAGGATAGGGGGTCTCATCACGAGCCAGCCTATTATGTTCATGGGTACCTAGCAGCATGACATTGCCATCATCTGGTTACCACGCCAAGGCAGTGACCTTTGGTTGCATGCCCAAGGGAAAGGGGGTCTCATCACAAGCCAGCCTTATCATCTCTGTGAAAGTACTTGTGGGTAACACTGTCAGCTCTGGTCACCACGCAAGGCAGTGTCCTTCGATTAGTCCTTGGATAAAAGAATAAAAGAACAAAAAAGTAAATAAAGAAAAGAATAAAAGGCAAAAAAGGGGCTTGGAAAAACATTGCATCCATGACAGGTACATCTCGCCTTCTACAAAGGCACCCACAGATTAAACCATGCATCCCTAACTCTAACTCTACCCTGTGTCTAGACATCCCTTTGCCACACCGCATCATATACATGGCTTGGATGAAAACCTTTGGGAAACTCTCCTTCTCTTATGGACACTAGCCCAATAGGTTGTCTTGCTCATTTTCTCGGGTTTGTATTGTAGGATTTTCTAACGTCTTTGAGCAGTTGAATGATATATCAGGGTTTTCATGCATATGTTTAATAATACTAATGATGAAATGTGATTGACATTGCTATGATCCCTGTGACTAATGAGCCCATGGAGGGCAAAGTTTTCAATGTGCAGGACCATGCCCGACGGACAGATACCACTTGGACCGGTACACATGGGGAGATGACCAATTCGGACCTCCATGGGGCTGAAGAGCCCATCAGATGGTTGTTGGGACCCCTTCAAAAGGACAGAGACAGAACAGTGTTTGACCGAGCTTTTGCACCAGAAAAGAAGAGGATGTTCCATCAGGGACACTTTGGATGACCCAGGCGTAGGGGGCTTGACCCACTTCAGGTGGAACGTTTCCCTTGGATAGCCCAGGACGTCACCTAGGAGCCATTGACGTCACCTTGAGCGTGTGACAGTTAGACAGGGCAGTTGGCACGTGTGGCTTGATTTGGAGGCCTAAAGAGGGCCAACGTTTGGTCATTTGATGCTGCATTTTGCCCTAAAGGGGCTAACGTCTCCCTCAGTGGGGCTTGGCGTCCTGCCTTTGATCAGATAGGGTTTAGATTTGACAATTTAATGTGAAAACAGTATGATTTTGTTTTAAAGCCTTGTCGGCTAAATTTAATGACCTAATTTTAATTAAAGGATATGATACATTATATATTGAGGAGTTTTATCCTCATTTTGACAATAACACACAACTCACTCTCTAGTGAGATCTGATTTTTGCGCCCTTGTTGGGGTATTTCATCTTTTAAGTGAGGCGCACTTGTCGAAGGAAGGGTTTTCTTGGCATTTTGGAATATCTGTTGAAGGAAGGTTTACAACTAGGGTTTGCAATGCTATTTCTTCATGATATGTAAGTGTTTTTTCTGCAAAACTTCTTAATTGAATGGTTGTAGTCTATTATTCTTGCATTTATTACAAATTTTGTTGATTTAAAACACCAGGTGACAAGCACACAAGTACATCTCGTTAATGTTTATGCCATTATTATAGTTCTTTGCATTTTAATATGTAAGAGCATCATAAGAACAAGATCACTGAGAAATACACATTCACACGAGACACAACATTTATCCTGGGAAACCCTCTAAGGGAAGAAAACCTAGCAAAAACTTCCTTATCATAAATAGCTTATACAACGTTCAAGAGATAACTCAAACCAATACAGATAGTCCTCCCCAAGAGATGCGCCACTCTTCTCCCTCTCTCCAACTGGTAATTGCAGCTTGCCTCATAAGAGAATGAGCAAGTGAGTTGTGTGTTAGAAGTGAGGCGCTAGCCTCCTATATACACAAAACTGGCACGTGTGAAAGGGCACCATTGGCAGGGCCGACCACTCACTCTGGGTGGGTAAACACACCTTTAATTAATTCTGGGTCTTCAATAATAACTGTTGGGGCCAACTTCTTATTCTGCCCTTTATAATTGTCCGATGACCAATCCACAAAAGGGGATTTGGTCCTTATACAATTACCGACATGATTAATCCACAATGAGGATTAATCCAATAACAATAATAATAATAATGACATGATTAATCCACAATGGGGATTTAATCTAATGAATAAAATAT
>JASDQU011104938.1:14349-25929 GCA_032191745.1 Picea mariana
TGGTAACTGTCTTCCTCAACAGTTCCAATTCCTTTCTATACAAAACATGCATCATTAGTTGTAATATAAATTAAAATGCATGTATCATAACATTCAAATCCATACAACTTCTTCAAAATGTCCTAGCATATCTTTATGCTTTTCATCACATTATCCTCAAAGATTTCCATGAATGAAATATACACAGTTCTCAACTATTTCTGTAGTAATACAATCATCATCACTATGGTGTCAAAACATTTACTTTTGTTAGTAAGTTAGATTTTTCATTCCAGAGGAAACATAACACATAGCAAGAAAGGATTTAAGGGCTCTGCCCTTCTTCCAATTCTTTCTACATCGCCTGGGACTTTTCAGCCCAACTGAGTTATCTCTAAAGGCCTCATTGCCTTTTCTTAACATGGCTCCAACCAATCCTATTCAATCAAACATACTCCTTTATTCATTCATTAGTCTTATTATTCATTACATGATTCTTTCAAAATGTAATCTTCAAAGGCATAATCATTTGCCTCTTATCATGACAACAAAGCATCTTTGTTCATTTACCCTTTTATCTAATTATATCAATATTTCTTGAGGAAAGGGAATACATTTCCCTCAAGCTATTATTTGGAACAAAACTTTCGTGACTCTTTAGAATGGAGTCATCCATGCATCCATAGTATTCATTTAATCTGGACAAGAGAAATTCTTGCTTTATATTTCACTCATCAGGGCAACCATATGGTGCCTACAACTATACTCTTTCACCATACATGTGCATCACTTGCACGTTTAATAGCATTCATACCTAACTGGTATTGATATCATGCTTCATATTAAGAAGCTTCACAATGCATTAAACCCATTCACTCAAGCATAATTAAACACAACTTAGTATTCATCATGCTAGTTTATTGCTTACACCTTTTCCATGGCATTCACACACATGGACATATCATGCCTCTATATCCTTTTCCCAAGGATCTTCCAAGCATCCTTATGATCATGTATACACATTCACGTATATGTAGGTGCATCTATTGAACCTTTTTACCTAATGCATTCACTTGATAGTTTAATTTCATCATTAGTGTCCTTTAGTTTGGGATTTCAGTCACTTACAAGAGTAATATCACAGTCATATTTCGTATTGATGTTTCCTTCTCTCATGGAAATAAAAAACCAGGGTCACTTTCCTCTTTATGTGACAACATCTAGCAATAAAACCTCCTTGCCTCAGCGTCCACAAGGTTTTACCCATATCACCTTTCTCTAGTTATGAGGAGTTATATACTCTGAGTTTAATGTAATGCATTAACTATAAATTCCAAGGATCCTACCTGATCCTATCATATTCCTTTAAGCCTACAAAGGTATTAACCATTATATAATCAACCATCATCAGTGCCCGAGGTTCCAACTGCCCATGCTTAGAAGCAGTGTTACGAACACCAGGTCATCCGTCCTTCAAGCTTCAACTTCTCTTGACAAAACCCTGCCACCTCCAGCTATCCACATTCAAGTCTTATTATAAATGTTAATTATCATATCCCTACTCCGGTAAGATTATTTATCACTTTGGCAAAGGGTTAAATAAATTCTTCTGCTGGAATTCAACAAGAATTCCTAAAATTACAGGTTCAATCTGCAGTCCTTCTCCTCAAGGAGTAAATGCAGATAACAATACATCTTTATGCGACTCATGCATGAGCCCATGTAGGCCAAGTGTTGTAACCATGCTCTGATACCAATTTGTAACACAACCACGATAGGGCATAATTTTTTTTGCTTTTCTTAAAGGACAGATTCTCCATTCATGGTTTCTAATTTGGAAAGTCTGGGACTCAGAACGACCCTCCGGTCAATATTCTCTGATTCTCTAAGTCAAACAAGACTTTGAGACATTGATAGTCTCACCTCTTAATCAGACACAGACCCTTCCAACTTCTGGTGCAAGTCTTATGATACCCGCAACCTTCTCCTTCGTGCTTCAACGAAGTCTCAGAGTTGGCGTTAGCCCCTTTTTTCTTGGCCCCTCCTTGTATGTGACCTTACGCGATGACCTCATGCAAGCACACAATTGCGGGCATGGCCAAAGGTGGTTTGAAACCAAACTACTTTTTGA
Organism: Picea mariana; assembly: GCA_032191745.1. Lineage (NCBI taxonomy): Eukaryota > Viridiplantae > Streptophyta > Pinopsida > Pinales > Pinaceae > Picea > Picea mariana. The sequence continues at coordinate 16,460 of JASDQU011104938.1, forward strand.
CCTGCAATTCTCCTCGATCCTCCACGTGTCCTTTCTCCAAAACCAGGGTTTGGATTGTGGCCTGCCCTCAACTTTTTAATGTTTGCGCACCTCCGATCCCCGCAATGCTACAGGACCATCGATCTCCCGATATTGATGGTACTGTATGAACTGACGATTCATATCTGCCATTTTCAAATCCATGGACCAGATATGCCACTCCTAAATCAACAGATGTGATATCCTTCGTGATTCTAGACTTCAAACTTTTCAAATCTCAAACCCTACTTTCCTCCATACATCAATCTTCTAGAGTTGACAATCTACAGACACCTGTCCTCCTAAATCAACGACCCTGCTTCTACTTCGGGTGTTTGACCTTTCAACTACATCAATGGTCTTGTGGCCCTCTTCTCGATCAATGGTAGAGATCTCCTTCGGGCCTCCAGACTTTTGAGATCTCAAATCTCAAACTTCCCCATGCTCTACTTCTCCCGAAGCATTTTATTCGAAGTTCATGACCTCATGAAATGTGTCCTCTCGTAGATCAACGACTCCCAACTTATTCAACTATTCAGGGTTCGACGATTTCAAACTTTACTCCTTCGTTTTCTCTCGGAGTACTTTCACCCAGAGTTCACGATCTTTCGCCATGTACCCTCTGGATCTAATGGTCTAGATTCTCTTCGGCTCTTCGGTCTTCGGGAGTTTCAGACTCCTATGCACTCGTTTCTCCCGGAATCATTTCACCTTGTTATCATTGGAATTTCATCGAAAATGGTTATAGGAATCCCGCATCTTCAAAACACTCATTAGTTCACTCATGGGCCAAAAATGCATCTCCAAAAGGTCCAAAACTATACAACCAACAATAAAATCAGCATGCGCTAAATATACACAAGGCGCACCCGCATGTGCGATAGTCAGATAATGTCGGAAAAGTGCACATGCGCCCGATGCACGACTATGGATGCAAAAATCCACACACTCGTCAAAACGACACATTTATGATATTGGTCAGCCTTTCACCCACTTCTGGTTCAACTTCCAAGTTGATTTGACATCCAAATCTCGGCTGAATCTGACTAGGGGGCTGGTCAAAGACCTAAAGGTTCCCTAAAGGGCCCCTTATCCACACTATGAACTGGTTGCATAGTACCTTAAAGCTATGCTATAAAATAAAGCCATGGGTGCACTAGATTTTCAAGGAATTCATTTGTATTGTTATGTTGCTGATATTCTCTTGGAGGATCCTCTGTCCTTATCAAGAGCATGCTAGCACCATTTTAGTTAGCCATTCATATCACCTCTAGATTGGATGTGCTTTGGATTCTCTTCACCATTTCATTTTAGTTCCTCATTTGTAATAAGAGCTCAATATTTGGGCGTCCAAGAGCCCTCCCTTGGAGGAAGAGGGGACCCAAAGTCTCCCTTTCTCTTTGGTGTTTTATTTCCATTAATACAATCCTTTCCATTGGTGGCATGAGCCTTGTTTATTTCTTGTTCCAGTGTCCTTATGCACTCTAGTTTAATTTATTTTATCATTCTTAGTTTAATTCTTTGCTTATCTTTTATGATTTATACTTCTAACTCTTTCCTCTACTGTTGTCTTGCCTAGCTGACCCAACTGGGCTTGTAAGAACCCTTATTTTTCTCATTTAGGTGAAAAATGAGGTACAATAGATTGACGACTCCACTGGGGAAAGGTATCGATTTCCTACCCCATTTGGGTTATTTTAGCTCTTCTTTTTTTTTCTTTAACTTTCAGGGACCATAACTGGCCCAAGCCGACCTACAAAAAACCAAGTTCAAAGCTGAGCAGAGAGAATTTCATCCAAAATTTTCTTCACGACCGTGTAATAGACAATGCGTGCATGTTTTAACCCACATGCGCATCTTCAACGTGTGTGTGCCAAAACCATTGTACTGCTCAATGCTCTCTACGCACATGCACCCATAAGTCATATTAAGTTCGCGCATTGGTGCTCACCGTGTCCCTGTCTACTCTACGACCCATGCATCTGTCCAGAAAATCAAATATTGTAAGGGTTTTTGTGATCTGTTGAAGACCCATAGCCTTCTTAAAATTGATTCCTTGCATATTGTAACATGAACCACACTTAGAGACCCTCTCCATATGAAGGGATTAGTCAAAATATAGGCACTTAGGGGGGTAAAATCATTATTTTTCCTCTTTTGCGTTCATGTTGCCACATGGATGGCTTGCTTTGATTAAAGTTTAAGTTGGAATCATTCTACATCACATATAAAACTTGCATTGGGACCAAAATTTGGATATCAATCGTTGAGTATGCTCTTCTCTCGCGCCCCAAAGCGATCTTGAGAATCAGAAAGAGATTGAGGGAAAATTTCATCTCCCTTAAAAAGACAAAATCTTTAGGAGAGGGCAACAACCCCCTCGAGACTCCTCTTAGTTTATTTTAAAACAAATCTTAAGAATGTAACGAGCCCATACATGTCCACATGCTACAAAGATAGGATAGTGATTGAAGTTTACTTTATTAAATTAAATCATTAGGGAAGTTTAAAGGTTTTGTAATGAGCCCATACATGCCCACATATGCACAATATATGATAGTTTCAAAGCTTTCTTAGATTAAATCACATTAGGGAGTTAAAGGAATAGTAAGGACCCACATGTTCACATGCTAGTTTCCCAGGGACTTTTAAATTCCACAAGGTTGTACAAATGGAATTTAGTTAATTAGGTAATCAAGACTTGTAAGGACCAAGCGAGGTCCACATGCAGCAAGGTGACACCTAATTTATTAAAAACTATTGGCACACTTTCACTTGTTCACACACAAAAGTCACTACTCACTCACATAGTTTTCGTCTCGAAACGTGGAGGTTGAAGTAAGTTTCCTCCAAAGGGATTTCGAAACACCCCACGCTTGTTTTGATGAAACTATCCACTCCCACTTAATTTCAACGAGATTGGCTCACACCCCCAATCTCTCAAACAACCACACCTAAAATATTTCTAAAAACTCACTAAGTTTTCCTCCACATGAGGTACCAAAAGAATTTTTTTAGTCTAGGTAGGATTTCTGGGATAGGCATCCAAATAACTCCCCGTTATCTAGTTCTCGCATCGTCAAAACAATAGAAGTTGACAAATAGGGAACTTTCAAATCCTCCAAGTCAAGTGTTCCTACACCATAAGGTAGGGACATACCCGTGAAGGGTTGAAGGATGAGGTCCGGTTGTTTTGTGCATCCCCCTTGAGGCACCCACCTCTTGGACGGGATCCAACCCGTGACCCATTTCTGAGGCCGAAAATCTAAATGTCGCACTTTGACCGAGGTACCTAGTGACCAAATTTTAGGACATCTACCCTGGTGGAAATTGTGGGATGCAATTGCACCTTGATCAAATTTTGTGTGGCTATTGGAAAATATCGCTAGCTCTTTCGGGATATGCCCCCTCTACCCCTTATTATAACCGGTTTCTTCATCCTTCACTAGTTTCTCTTTCGGTGGCTTTAGACCCCACTGTCGAGTGCTATTGGAAGATATAGTGCTATTTGAGAGGAAGGATGTTACATCTTTTAGGACACAAGCATTTGTTTTCTTTGTTCTCCCATGCAGAAAAAATCCACCTATCCACATATATGCTTCTTTATCAAATTACTTTATGTATGATGCTCTTCTGATTACATCTGATTGTGAAATATATGTGAAGGTTAAAAAAAAAAAATTACAACAAAGGCTCATGTTTATTTATTGCTCTCATCACCATTCACACACATCTACTTATCTAGTCGGACATAATAGGGGACCCACATAATCCCCATTGTTCCAGACGCTTTCTAAATATCCCTCCTAGTCTAGGGGGAGTTCCTAGTCTTGCTAACTCATCGGCTCCACCTTCTCACACCCCTGTGAGTACCACTATCTTGGGATCAAATTTTCTTGGTTCCACTTCCGAAGGTCAACCATCCACCCACTCTCCTTTACACAGAAGCGGGGGGCCAACTTATTCTCAAGGGGGAAGTATAAACCCACCTAGTCCCCCTCAAGGGTCAGGTACACAAAACACTCACACCATGGCTGGAACTAATCCTCCACCACTACCTCAGATTCCATACTTGGCCTCCATCAACATACCGGATCTGACTAAACTCACTAATGATCCTATATTGCACAACCCCACTTGGCCTACAGTGCCCACCAAACTTCCTTCAGACATCCCCAAGTTTGAAGGAAAAGCGGGAGATGACCTTGCCAACCATATCATGACCTTTCACTTATGGTTATGTTCAAACAACATCATGGATTATTTAATCCGATTGAGGTTATTTCAACGTACACTCACTGGCCCATCAACCAAGTGGTATGTAGAAGAAAAATATGGGTCCCTTGTGACCTTTGAATCTTTGGCCAAAGAATTTTTGACCTTATTTCAACTACCAATTCGTCATGACAATGGTCTTGAAATACTCTAAATGTTTAAACAAACCTCTACCATGCACATCGTTGACCACATTCATGAATGGAGTCGACGACATAGTCTCTGCAAAGTGGAAGCCACCCCGCAACAATGTCTCAATTGGTTTCTCAAATCACTTGTTTCCCTCCTTGCCAAAGATGTGGCCGCCACCTTCCCCCAGTCTAAAGAGGAAGCCATTAGAAAGGCCCAACAATTCTAACTCATTTACTCACAGTCAGGGTGCTTATATACAGTACTACCTGATGCCTCGAGACCCGTGCCATTCGGGTGGGACAAACCTGGGATGTATCACTCCGCGGATGGATTGATTGGTACCACGAAACACCATAATCCATACCCCCCAAAACCAACTACATATGGTACACCTCCATATCCATCGATATATGGAGGAAATCCTTACTATCCCCTTCCCCCTTATCATCAACCATATCTTTTTGTTACCCCTCAGTCATTGGGGGCACCCCCACCGGTACCCATGCCATATCTAGTCTCTCAATCCAGTACGGGTCCACCCCCAACCCCTAGATATAAACTTACTAGTAGTGGAAGTACCTCTACTTCCTATACTCCATATGGATCCTATCCATTGAACAATCCGTATTTCCCATTTCCTGGTCCTCCCCAGCTAGTTAATCCTCCACTGGAACAACCACATGCCAACGTCAACTTTGTTCAACCCTTTCCCATTCAACATGTTCATACATTTGAATAATTGAATACGACCAATACAACTCATACGAAGAAAGGAAAAAACCAAAACAATGACAACCCAGGACCAGGAGGGAATGACCCCCACATCCATCCCGCTGGGGGCAACCAATACCAAGACCCCCAAGGGGGCACACATAACAATCAACCATGACAAGGTATCAAAAACAATCTTCAGACAAAATTCCCTTGTGCTATATGTGGTGAGTATGGACATTATAATCATCATTGCCCACAAATTCCTGATCTCCAATGGATGAGGGCATCCATAAACTCATAGGGCCCTCCGACACCACCTGCCCCTCAGCAGGCCCCACAAACGTATTTGCAACCACCACCTCCGGCTGTTTTGCAAAACCCCATACCATACCAAGGTGTGATGAAAACCCAACAAGTGATCAACCCTACCCTACCACAAATGGGGAAATATCCAAACTCGAGTGCCACTCAACCTAGGAATTTGATTGATCACAGTGTCCTCCTCACTAGTGAAGAAATTCTTTTGCAAACCCACAACCATCAATATGGTATACCTCCTGAATCTACCCCAACCACCTCAGAAAAACTGTCAGCTACAACAGGACAAACATTGATGATTCCACATCCTAACGTAGAACCCATTCCCCGCATAACACGTATGCCTTTATGGCGGAATGTGCATAACCCTCATGCTATGGCTACTCATAATTATAGTATGGTTGATGACTTATCCCAATATCTCGCTGCCATGTCTGTGTTGGAGGTCCTCCAAACCTATCCATCACAACAAAAATCCTTGATTTCTTCCTTGGGGGCAGTCGACACAACTGACACACAACTGATCACATTTGATTAAGATAGGGGAGAACCACGTCTTCCCGCCCAAGTAGCCTTTCAGATACCAGTTAAGATATCAAACACCACAGTTTATCAGTGTATCATCAATGAAGGTGAATCCACCTGCATCATGTCTAAACACATATGGAAGAAAATTGGCTCCCCTGAGCTAGTACCCTCTACCATCACCCTTCGAGCTCATGACGGTCGACCAACATCTTCCGCAGGGCTTTGTCAAAATGTCCCCATAGAATTTGGGGAAAAACCATTCTCATTGACATTGACGTTATCGATTCCCAAATTGATTACAATATCTTGTTCAGATGCAACTACATGTATGCTATGAAGGCAATCACCTCTTTTGTGTTTTGTACAATGATGTTCCCCAATAATGGGAAGATCGTCACCATCGACCAGCTTACATATTATGAGCCTAACCATTCTGCCAACATCGATAACATCCTCCCACTTGTCTGTGTTAGCTTGAATGATTTTCTAGTTGTCAACACTAGCCCTAGATTATTCCAAGACCCATCCATGTTGGGCACTTATCAGGGAGTGCCCCTGAACCTAAACCCATCTTTTTCAGCACAAGTGTGTGTAGTTTCCTCTAAGAGAAAAGACATCAGAGACAAGAATCCTATCACTGAGTCCTCTTCCCATATCAAAGTTCCACCAGTTGAAGAAATACTACCTCAGGAGTTCCCCGCGAGCACCACTGCACCACTTATCATGGATCTTCCCCCCCTCCAGGGGAAACTCCCAGTTTGGGAGACCATCCCCCAGGCCATTCCCCAAATTCCATTTTTCTACCCCCCATCTGGGGTTGAATCATTCCAGGTAGCAACAACACTTACCATTCTGAACATAATACTCACCATCCCTATATGGTATCTACATCCACCTAGGATGGTTCCTAAACCCACCATCTTTATATGGTATCTACATCCACCTAGGATGGTTCCTAAACCATCCCTCCCTTAATCAAAGGAAATCTCAATGCAGATCCCAATACTAACTCCAACCACGCCACCCTCACCCCCAATTGCCAGCATCACTACTATGGCTGGGGGAAGATAGAAGAAGAAAGATCCCATCACTCCACTACCTCCCCGAGTTCAACTCCCTTGCGCCTTATGTGAAAGAAAAGGACACCCCACTCACAAATGTCCTTCTCTTCCCCAACTGCACAGTTTTATCCATCTTCCTCAAGCACCCATATTGCTTTCCACTCCACCAAGTACATTCCACACTACTACTGAGTCATCAAACACACGCAAACAAAATATACAAACCAATTTTTCTTGTGCCATATGCGTAGAATATGGGCATTACACTCATCATTTCCCATCTATCCCATACGTTCACCACACATTAGCCGCGAAACGCCACACATATCTTCCTGAGCTTCCTTCGACACTCCATACCAATGCTCCCATGAATGTAATTCATTATATTTCTTCATCAGTCCTCGAGCAAAGGGGAGGTCCATGTCTTCCCACCAAATTACCACCCGATCTCTCATAGTCTCAGTGAAATTGGGATGGCATTATGGACCCACTGTCCATATCTAATCCCTTTTACCCACTTTTATTTTTTGGTACAGGAGCCCATAAGCTCCGTTTTCCAAACCATCTTTAGCCACTTACACATACATTTTCCTCGGGTTATCATTTTCACTTTTCCTTGGCGGAGCATCTTTCCATGACACACTCAGGTATGCTTGCTCATGTTCAAAATTGTCAAATAATTGTTATATGTCCTTTATTTTCATATATTGTTCACGTCAGGTATTTGGTTTTCATGTGTGCAGGTACTTGGTCATCACACACTAGCACAACCCCTTCAGGTATATGATCAACACTGGCATGTAATCATTCCCTCTGAATCTCAATTGCATCTCCAGTCACACCCTTCGACATTTTCCGGTAGGATCCTCATATCTGGCTCTGCAGTATTGTCACCTCCGCTGCATTTTGGTACTGTCACCCAGTAGCACTCTCCCCCACATGATTTACCCCATTCATAGTCCCCCTTGGCACTTTGACACTCATGCTTCTTTCACCCCCTAGGGATGGGAGTCCCGATCGCCTTATGCATTTTTGAGAATCAACCACATACTCATTCTCGTCATTTTTCTAGCTTTCCCAATGGACTCCCAGGTCATCTCTTCAAGTTTCTATTTTGACTGCACCTCCGCAGTATCATTAACCATCCATTTCATCCACAATCAGTTTTCCCATCTGCAAATTTCCCTCCATTCATTTACCTCATACAGAAACCCACCCATGGGGCCCCCACCCTCCCCCAGTTCTCCACGCAACTTGTGCCCTAACCGACCCAACCATCTTGCACTGGGGCACCCATTTCTGTATTTGTACACTCATCCCAAATTATTGTTTATTCATTTGGTAATTGTAAAAAGCCTTTTTTTCTAGCATTTACATAGATTTTTGTTGTTTCCCTTGGCGACCTTATTTTCCTGGCAAAGCAACCCCTGTGGATTGATGTTTGGCCTGATGAATCCACCACCATGGATTGATGTTCGGCATGGCGATTATTAACCGCTGCGTAAATCTAGTGGCTGCTACTTGCTCTTCCCATCAAGGCCTTTCCTTCTCTATGCACAAATCCTTATTGTAACTCTAGGCAGTCACGCTGGTAATGGGGTCCTCCACATCCCAAACAGGTAACACGAGATTGAACCTACACACTATTCTGTGACTGTCTTTGAAACAAGTTCCTTCCCCTAGAACCCCTGCCCCTACTAGCTGCTCCCTGAGATGGTCGTGGACCTACCTGCATCGTTGGTGATGAACGAGATGTTGTACTCGCTGCCATTGAAATCCCTACAACTGTTGTCCTTGGTGTGACTCTGTTACCATATGGAGGTGGCCTTAAGCCCCCTCCCCTGGAAAATGTCCTAGGGGCCTTCCCCACGAATCCAGGATGATGCGGAAAGGAAGGTCTCGTACCTCCAGTTAAGTTCATGTGTTCCTCCGCATAATGCGCATTTTCCATAGCTTCCATTACTGAAGACAGTTTCCACATCCGCACCATAGCCCTTATCTTAGGGTTCAACCCATAGATAAAGCATTCTGCCTGTCGTTGGTCATTATCCATATATGAAACATACTTGACCAATTCCATAAACCTAATCTCATATTCCTCTATGGTTATGTTTCCCTGTACTAAGGCATGAAATGCTCCTACTTGTTGTTCCTCATAGTAAGATGGTAGATATTTCCTTCGGAACCTCTCCTCGAAAAGTTCCCAAGATACAATGTCTGGGGTAAAGTGCAGTTGCCTCTCCAGGTTGCCCCACCAGTTCAAGGTGCTGTCTCTTAACTGAAAAATTGCTATCTTTGCCTTTGAGGTGGACGCATAGTCCCTTAAGGAAAAACACCTTGTCATGCCTTCCAACCATGCTTCCACGCGTTCACTGGCGTGACCCCCAAAAAACTCCAGAAGTTTGATCTTCTGTAGTTCTCTAG
>JASDQU011104938.1:36428-57826 GCA_032191745.1 Picea mariana
TAGAAATTGAATCTACCATTCTAAATTCAATAGGACAAAAAGATTTATAATAACTCTTGTTATTGATGCAAAATATTATCATTATGACTTTATTTAAGAAAAAAGAAAAAATATAATGATTTAAGTTTTATTTAAAATAATATTATTGCAATTTAGAAATTTTGATAATCTTCATACAATATTTTTATATTTTTATTTTATTTGAAAATATATATATTAATAATATTATATGAAAAAATATAATAATTTAAGTTTTTTTTAAAATAATATTATTGCAATTTAAAAATTTTGATCATCTTCTTATAATATTTTAATTTTATTTAAAAATATATATATATATATATATATATTAATAATATTATATGAGTTTTGATTTTAGTTGTGGAAAATATATTAATTGTTACTTTATTTAAGTATTACCATGCCTAATGAAAATTAGGCTTCATTGTGAAATACAAAGAAATACTACAACAAAATTGGAAGTTTTATGATTCTCAATTACAAAAAATTGTTGGAGTCGGCGGGAGGTGAATTATATAAGGTCTTTAGGTTTATAGAAAACAATATAGAATTCTATTTATATTTAATGGAATGTGAAAATTAGTAATATTGGCTGAACTTTTTTCAAATTCTCTAGATGAATTATATTGGGGTTTTTGACCTTTTGAATATTTATTTATATATATAAATAATAGTTAATTGTAGGATTGAATATTTTATTTATAAATTAATAAAATAATTAAATAAAAAAATATTTTCAGAACTATCTTTGTAAATTTTTAAATTTGATATCAGGTGTATTATGAGGTTGTAATTTGAATTCCTACATGTATAAGATATTTATATTCTTGAATTTTTTATTGAAATCTTTCAATAAATATATATATATATATATATATATATATATATATATATATATATAAACATGTACATATATGTCATAAGCATATACAATTCTATACTTGAGAACTATAATAAATGTTTTATAGACTGAAAATCCTTTTATATATTGCCAGGCGCATAAACCACACGAGCGTCATCATCGACCAAACACCTTTCTCCATTTCTCTGTGTGTCCCGACTCCCAAATCTAATGACCTGTGAGTTCCCCTTTGCGAACACACATATAAATATTGAGAAGATGAAGAGTAAGTTGAAAAGTCCAAATACAATGCAAAAAGGAGCGAGAAATCGATGTATTACATAGGTGTGAACCAAGTTGTGGAAAATGATAAATAGTAAGTACAACGATATCATTGGGATATGTGAACAAAGCTTTGCAAATTCATTTACTTTATTTCGAATCTTCATATTGGGAAAGTCATACTGAATGGAACATATTGGTCAGAAAGCTATGCAAGTGCATTTACTTTCTTTTGAATATAATTGATATCAACATTGTAGAAAATAGATAGGTAGAAAGTTGTCGAAAATGATATTTGAGACCACTCTATTAATTATGAAGAGTCAATATAAAGTAGTTAAAAAAATTTTTTTACATAGGTAGAAAGTTGTCGAAAATTATATTTTGGATCATCCAATATAGGTAGAAAGTTGTCGAAAATGATATTTTGGATCACCCAATATAGGTAGAAAGTTGTCGAAAATAATATTTTTGGATCATCCATTAATTTTGAAGAGTCAAGATAAAGTTAATGAATTTGAAGGATTATTTCACATTTTTTAGTATAACATATCAATAAATATTTATAGGATAAGTTTAAATATTTTATTTTTGGATTTTTTGACATCTATCATGCAAATTTCTTTCAGTTATTCTTTTTCTTAAATTACATTTTTAAATGCATAAATGAATTTAGCTCCCTAAAAACTCATATTACATTTGGATTGTGTAATCTCAACCATTGATATCTACAATTCCAATCATTCTTCCATTTTTTTCATTATTTTGAGAAAAACTTGTAGGAAAAATGTGCTTTAGAAAGGTTTAAAAGTAGAATATTTAGACTACTATAAAATTATTGTATATAGAATAAAATTGGTTGGTAGATTGTGATATATAGTGAATGATTGGTATTATTATAAGGTGTGAAAACTCATTCATTTCATATAGAATATAATGGTAAATTCATATGGAAATTGATTTGTTTTAGTATTGATTAGGAAATAGATGTAAATAAGTTGGAGAAATGGACCACGACATTGTAGAAGAAAGGTGTGGAAACTCATTCATTTCATATGGAATTTAGTGGCATTTATCCACATTGAATGTGACATATGATGAAAAAAGTTGTGGAAAATCATTAATTTGATATGGAAATTAGTTGCCATTGACATTATAGTGAATGACTGGTATTAGTATAAGGTGTGAAAACTCATTCATTTCATATAGAATATAGTGGTAAATTCATATGGAAATTGATTTGTATTAGTATTGATTAGGAAATAGACATAAATAAGTTGGAGAAATGGACTACGACATTATAGAAGAAAGGTGTGGAAACTCATTCATTTCGTATGGAATTTAGTGGCATTTATTTATATTGAATGTGACATATGATGAAGAAAATTGTGGAAAATCATTAATTTTATATGGAAGTTAGTTGGTATTTACATTGACTAGGAAATAGATGTAACAAAGTTGGAAAATGTAACATCCCGCACTTGAGGACTGAGCGAACTTATTTTTTGAGGACACTTCCTCACAAGTGATCTGGATTATTATGCTATCAAAACATTGATTTTGATTATAAGGCGTTATGGGTTGATGCCATGTTGTTTTGCTGCATTGACATAGACAGGTGTTATTGACTTGGTTTTACTGAGTGTGCAGGATTTCAGACCTCGAGGGTGCAGAGGCATCGATGGAACCCCTTAGACTCCAGATCGATTCGAGGAGTGAACTATTGGGGTTTGATTGTTTATATGCGATATTAGTGCATCTGATTAGACGATATGGTTATGGATATATTTCTGACATGATTCGTTGATGATTCAGGTTGACGATAGCTTGCCGACCAGACTCACATGTGGAGTAGAGGGGTCACGCACGACTACCAGAGATGTTGAGGGAGAGGTGTGGACAGTAGCCCTGCCACAGCCTACTAGCACTCTTATTGTGGCTCGAACTATAGGTTAACGTTTACCTAGTTTGAGAGGACCCACAATGTCGTGAGGGAAGAATGTGACAGTCATTCACGATGATTCTAAGGGGCATGTAATAAGGCAGGGGATTTATTCCTTAGAGACCCTTAGTCTCCCACAAGTTCACTTGGCAAAGTATTGACTCCAGGGGTTTTTTATGTCTACCAAGTTAGTCAAGAGGCGATTGAAACCCTTGGAGCACATAGTGCATCCTGAAGGGCACGTCATGCAAGAAAAATGGAAAGAGGCGAGTGGCACCCTTGGAGCACGTAGTGCGTCCTGAAGGGCACGTCGCGCAAGGGAAACAGATGAGGCGAGTGGCAACCTTGGAGCACCTAGTGCATCCTATAGGGCACGTCGCGTTGTTAATGATAAATGAATGAACCTAGATGGCCTTAGGATGAATAATGTGATAAGAAATTTTTAAAACAATTTCCCTAATAAATTGTCACCCAACATGAAAATTAAGGTCTAGGTCTAATCTTTGCTAGTGGTAAAATTTTACCTTTTTATAAATAAATAATAATAATAATAATAATAAAATAAATAAACATATATAAAAAAAAAATAATAATAATAAAGATAATCTTCATTAACCTTGTGGCAAGAAGGGGGTAAGCAATTAAAGTTTTTTATGAAAATATTTTGGGATAAAAACTTAAAAAGGGGAATGATTGTTTTACTTTTATGCTAATTAAAAATTTAATCCATTAAAAAAAGGGGGAAGAAGGGTAAGTTTTTGCACATACCTTTCTGAGTTTAATTAAAAAGGGAAAAAGCGGAAATCTAAAATAATTAGGAAACTAGGAAAAATGGAAACCTTAAAAGAAAGGGGAAACATTAGGAAAAAACATTTAGTACAACTTAGTAAGGTATCTACCATTTAAGAAATTTCTAATTTAAACTGAACTAACAAATTAAAAATGGGGAAAGTCATTAAAACCTGTAAGGGAATTCGGGGACACCTAGGAGTGATTCTAGGAGTGACTCTAGGTGGGTGAGGGAAATAAGGGTAATTAACTAATTAAATAAATTAATTTATGGAGGAATGAAGGGGATGGGTGACACTTGTACGGGGAGGATTTTTAGGAATCAATTTATTAAAAATTAATTTAAATGGAATTTTGAGAAGGTAAAGTAGTTCGAAACTCTATATAATGAAGGGAGGTGAAGGATGAAGGATATCTTCTATTTGCATAACTTTATGCTGCAGAAATCTATACTTGACTGACTTAGCTTATGGGAGTTGGGATACCCAGCACGGTGAGAAGTGGTAGCTTGGCCTTACGAGGCGAGTTGGGAGCTAGTTGATTCTTGGTTAGTGTGTGTGGCCCCTTTGCGGCTCAGGGGGCTAAGGGGGAAGAAGAGTACCCGTAGCATTGGCTGGAAGGTACCAGTGAAGTCTCGTCAGTCGACAAACGGGAGTTGCACGGAGCGTGCGAGACATCAACTTAGAGTGAGCGATCAGGCAACGGTACACTTTCTTTATTTTTTCATGGTAGATTGTCGTAGGATTTATGCTTTGGATCTACTTGTTTAATTGGGTAAGTAAATTAATTGTCTTAGCGTTCTAGTTGATGACTGAATTTTTCCATAGCCTATAGCTCGATGATTGATTGACTCCCATGGCCTTCAATTCCTGGCATGTCTTGATTGCCTTGTAGTGTATTGATTTTTGAAGATTGTGGTTGTTTTTTCCTTTCTTCCCTAGCTTATCAGTCCTCGCCTAAGCAGTTGGCCAGGAGCCTGATCTATGGTCGTTGCTTCGACGTTAATAGACCTATGGATCTCAACGCCTTTCTTTTCTATGCGTGCATGATGAGCGAAGGACGTTCCTATCAGTCTTCTACCTCCATTATTGTCCTTGGTTGATTGTTTGACTTGTGCCATCTAGCAAATACCTCTGCGTATGGATTGTCTTGCATCCTTTTTGGCTTTTCTCTACACCTTGACTGATAGAATCCCTACGATCATTTCAATGACTTATCCCATTGGAGCCTTGCATTTATCTTACTATTGTCTTTGTTGTATTGGTATTCTGGCAATGGAAAAATGATTTGATTCCCTCTCTACATTTTTATATTTGGTATTCTGGCAATGGAAAAATGATTTGATTCCCTTTCTGCATTTTTATATTTGGTATTCTGGCAATGGAAAAATGATTTGATTCCCTGTCTGCATTTTTGTATTTTTTATTCTGGAACGGAAAAACGATTTGATTCCCTGTCTGCATTTTTGTATTTTTTATTTTGGAACGGAAAAACGAATTGATTTCATGTTTGCATTTTTGTATTGGTATCCTGGAATGGAAAAACATTTTTATTTGTTATTACTATCTACATTGTATTGGTATTCTGGCAATGGAAAAACGAATCGATTCCATGTCTGCATTTTTATATTTGGTATCCTGGAAATGGAAAAACATTTTTTTGTGATATTCATGTCTGCATTGTGTTGGTATCCTGGAAATGGAAAAACGAAATCATTTCCCTGTTTGTGTTTTTATAATTGGTATCCTGGTAAGGGAAGGATATTTTGGTCATTCCTATATGTGTTTGCATTTGGCATCCGGGCAATGAAAAAGGGAAACCATGATTTTTCCATTTAAAATGTGTCTAAGATTGTCATTGAAGTGCCCACGTTTTTGCTTTTAAAAGTTGACAGAGATTTTCGTTGAATGCCCACATTTTTGCTTTTGAAAGTTGACAGAGATTGTTGTTGAAATGCCCATGTTTTTTCTTTTAAAAGTTGACAGAGATTGAGGTTGAAATGCCCACGTTTTTTCTTTTAAAAGTTGACAGAGATTGTTGTTGAAATGTCCACGTTTTTTCTTTTAAAAGTTCACAAAGATTTTTGTTGAAATGCCCACGTTTTTGCTTTTAAAAGTTGACTGAGATTGTTGTTGAAATGCCGATATTTTTTCTTTTAAAAGATGACAGAGATTGTTGTTGAAATGCCCACGTTTTTTATTTTAAAAGTTGACTGAGATTGTTGTTTAAATGCCCACAATTTTTCTTTTAAAATAAGACCGATATTGTTGTTTAAATGCACACAATTTTTCTTTTAAAATGAGACTAAGATTGTTGTTTAAATGCCCACGATTTTTCTTTTAAAATGAGACTGAGATTGTTGTTTAAATGCCCACAATTTTGCTTTTAAAATAAGACCAAGATTGTTGTTTAAATGCCCACGTTTTCCCTATTAAATGTGACTGAGTTTGATGTAAATAACCACATATTTTCCCAAAAAAGAAAATTGACTAAGTTCATTGTTGAAGTGACACGAATTTTCTATTTGGAATGTTGACTGCGTTGATTGTTGAATGACCATGAGTTGATTCTTCTGCAGTTTGTATTGTCTTCTTATTCTCCTTCAATTTGAGTGTACCCAGTCTTCTCACTGCCAAACATTAATTGCTACAACAATATTATTGGTTAGATTAATTGCTATGTAACTGCCATGATAATTTCCAGGCTAATTGCTATAGCAATGTCAAAGGAAAACAATTTCCTTCTTAATATTAATTGCCACAGTGATGTCAATTGCTACAGCGATGTTAACAGTCAATAGTTCCCTTCTTAGTGTTATAGACGGCTAGTTATTTTTGGTATGGATATCTTAGATAGACGGCATGTGTAATTTAATTGATTACAAGTGTGATATTGTATCATTTTACATTGATGTGGATATTGTGTCACTTGATAGTTAGATGGTAATTTTAGGGATTACTTAGAATTACCCTTTTAGATGGTGATTAATGGTTAAATGAGTTTAGGAGTATTGACAAAAGTATAGGTTAATCTTTCTAAATTAAGTTGTAGTTAATGATTAAATAATAATGCAACATTACCGAACTGATTCGTAACTGAGGTTATTTCGATTGAAATTAATGCTTGATTGTATAGTAGAATTGTCGATTGATTTGAACGTGTTGTTATTTAGATTGAAAGTAATGGCTATAGTGTAAAGTAGAATGGCCGATTGGATTGTATTAATTGTTAATCAATTGATAAGTTAAAGACTAAATTATAATTTAGACTTGCTAAATTTCGATGGATACTCAATGTCAAAAACAATTTGTAATTGTTGACTAGTTTAGACTTGATGAATGGGTCAGAAGGGTTGACAAAGCTATGAATTCCCTGGTATTCGTTGTCTTGTGTCTCGTCGACCTTTTGTGTGGGGTGTGGGTATAATATCTCTAACAGTATTCTACTCCTAGCACGTCAGAGTTTTCTAGATTCCTTGGTCTAGATAGGATGTGTTGCGCCAAGGTTATTGACGCGTCTATCACCTGGGGATGGAATAATTCCTGATGAGAGGATCATGGTGTGCCCTATTTGGATAGCAACAAATTATAACTTGGTCGGAGTCGGTGCCTTTCATGTGAGATTTGTCGAGTGTTGTAAGTTTGTTTTTGCGCATGAGTTGAACGCCCTTAGGCATTTGGTTTGTGCGCCTTGAGGTTCTAGTCTTTGTTCGTCAAGGTCGTTGTGTCGGGGGGGTGATGTTGTCCCTTGGCTTGTAGGCCTGGTCCTGTTATGTCGGGCGGGTAGTCGTTTCTCCTTGTTTTAACGCATGTTTCACCCCATTTCTCCTGTGCTAGTGCGTTGAGTCATTGTTTCTTGTTGTCTGGACTACATGCTTACATTCGTCATTGGTGGTGAGGTAAACTATTTTCATCATGGCCTTCTTTCCCTAGAAAAAAAAAAAAAATTGCACTTATGCTTCGCTTGTAGTCATAACGAAGGGGTTGTTACATATTGTATTAGAGCCAAGTTCAACCCACAACTTGGGATCACTACAACTTTCATTGATATGGTTGATTATAATTTTGTTAATTAAGTTGACTTGTACTCATGCAGGTAATCATGGTTAGAGGATGCTGCAGAGGCAGACGACGGGGTGCTAGGGGAGGAGGCGCGACGCCTCCAGTAGCATCCACACTTGAGGGGTCTAAACCCTAGGGAGACGAATAGGTTGTTGGGTAGGAGCAGATAGCAGTAGGTGATGTGGTCGAAATGGTGAGATCTTTTCAGCGCATGTCTGAGGCACTGATCATCCATTTGGATATAGATGAGGCCAGAGTGTTGGCACCTTCTAAGGCTCCACCGTGCACTCCGGTCGGTACTGGTAGCATTCACCATGAGCTCAAGAAAGTCAAATTTCTTGAGTTCTTTGGTGCCCCGGATGACACAACCGTCGAGGCATGGTTGGAGAATATGGCGATGTGCTTTGCACTTCGGGACTATACCTCCAACATGAAGGTCCACATGGTGATCTTTCAACTGAAGGGGAGCACTCTTCTATAGTGGAAGACACTCCTACCACAACTGAACATGGTTTTCGAAGACGTGTCGTGGGAACTGTTCAAGGAACGGTTCTGAGAGAGGTACCTATTAGAGGAATTCATTGAGCATCAGTTGAACGAGTTCAATGCCTTACAACAAGGCAAGTCATACGGTGTGCGAGTATGAGGCCCGTTTTATGCAGCTGCTTCGGTATGCTCTACACCTTAATACTAAGAAACTTAAGGTCAACATGTTCATGTTCGGCCTTATTGGCAGCTTACGTGCAAAGGTTAGGATTTTGATGCCTCAAACCTTGCATGATGTCATCCAAAAGGCCCTCATAGAAGAGGAGGATCTTATCAGCGGGGGTCAAAGCAGGACTCCAGTGAGACTAGTAGGGTAGGTCTCATCTAGTGCACAGCAGCATCAAACCCCAGCCAAACATATGCCAAGATATCGTGGCTTCCATAGGGGATCCACTTTCACTACACCTCAGCGAACAATGCCTCAACAGCGGACACCTTATCGAGGACCACAGCATCAGCAACAATGTCGACCATAGTAACAACATCTTAGGCTAGTTCCACAGAACAATCCAGGATTCTAGGGTGGTGGGTCATCATCTTCTACTTCGGGTACCAGGAGTACTGGACTGAAGAAGGGGTGTTGGACATCTGGGGAGACACACTACCAGTGCGATTGCCTAGTGGAGAGGACTAGACTGTTTGGATTAGTTGGACCCACTAGCATGGGAGATATGGGAAAGGCCCATCGGATTCATGCAGCGGTGAATAACTGCCAAGCCAAGCACTAGTCGACTATGATTGAGACGTCAGGTACCGTCGCTGACCAGACCCTTAGTATTTTGATAGATCCTGGTGCTACCAAGAGTTACATTTTAGGTTTAGCGCTAAAAAGTATTAAGGTAAAGGTAGTCGAACAATATGAGTTTAGCTTTGTGGAGATGGCTTCGGGAGCCAAATAGAAGGTTGGAGGAAAGGTTACGGGTTGTACCCTTAACCTAGGAGAGTTTATCACCAGGGACAACCTATATGTCACGATATTTGGATCTTATGATGTCATGATTGGTATGGACTGGTTGGAATCGCATGAGGCGATACTCAACTGTAAGATGAAACGGTTGAGCTTGGTCGATGATGAGGGATAGAGATGTGTGATTTTAGGTCGGAACCATGGAGTTTCCCTGAGGTTCATCTCTTCCTTGCAGCTACGGAAGATCATGCGCAAGGGGTGCAAGATTTATGTGATCCTTGCGTTAAACAAGAAGGGAGTAGCATAATGTCTAGAACACCTTTCGGTGGTGAGAGAGTTTGTAGATGCCTTTCCAGAGGAGTTACCTGGGATGTCGCCGGAGAGGGAATTGGAGTTTACTATAGACCTAAAACCGGGGACTGAACCAATAGCTAGAATGCCTTATTGGATGTCGACCCCGGAGTTACAGGAGTTGAGAATACAACTGAAAGAATTGCTAGACCTGGGACCAATACATCCAAGTGTGTCACCATGGGGTGCGCATGTTATTTTCATACGAAAGAAGGATGGGTCGTGGAGGCTCTGCATTGACTACCATCAGTTGAACAAGGCAAGGATCACGAATTAGTATCCATTGCCAAGGATTTATGATATGTTTGTTCAAATGAAGGGCGCGAAAGTGTTCTCATAGATCAACTTGCGATTAGGATACCACTAGTTACAGATTAAGGAGGATGACGTCCCTAAGATAACCTTTAAGACGAGGTTTGGACATTACTAGTTTATTGTTTTACCGTTTGGACTGACAAACGCCCCAGTGGTATTCATGAGTTTGATGAATGGGGTGTTCCATGAGTACTTGGACAAGTTCATCCAAGTATTCATTAACAATATTTTGATTTACTCTTGGACGATGAAGGAGCATGATGAGCACTTGCGCTTTGTACTATAGTGTTTGCAAGAGCACAAATTGTATGGGAAGTTGTCCAAATACCCATTTTATCAATCAAGGATTCACTACTTGTGGCATGTCATCTCCAACGAAGGTATCATCATGGATCCAGCAAAGGTCGAGGCTATTATGGAATGGCCTACACCGACGAATGTCCCAGAAGTGTGTAGCTTCATGGGTTTAGTAGGATACTATCGACAATTCATCAAGGGATTTTCAAAGATATAAAATCCGATCACAGAATTGTAGAAGAAAAACAAGAATTTTGTTTGGACCGAAAAATGCGCGAAAGAATTTTAGAGGCTT
Source organism: Picea mariana (assembly GCA_032191745.1). Taxonomy (NCBI): domain Eukaryota; kingdom Viridiplantae; phylum Streptophyta; class Pinopsida; order Pinales; family Pinaceae; genus Picea; species Picea mariana. Next base: position 47,076 of record JASDQU011104938.1, read on the forward strand.
AAGGAGTTGTTGACAACAACGCCGATACTAAAGGTCACTAACATGGATGCAGACTTCTTGGTATGCACTGACGCATCCAAGGAAGGTTTAGGCGGATTCTTGATGCAATATGGACAAGTGATTGCTTACATCTTGAGGAAACTAAGAAGGCATGAGGAGAACTAAGCGATGCATGATTTGGAGTTGTTAGCCATCGTATATGCCTTGAAGGTTTGGAGACACTACCTTGTTGGATGAAAACTTGAACTAAAGACTGACCACTATGAACTACAACACATCTTTACGCAAAGCGACATGAACGCGTGAAAACAACGTTGGTCAGAATTGCTTAGCAAGTACGACTTCGAGATTACTTACATAAAAAGAACAGTGAACCGAGTGGCAGATGCATTGAGTCGAAGACCATGCATATTTTCGGTGTTGCCTCTTCAGAGGAATATAAGTGAAAATATTCTAACTTTATAGCGTGATGATGACTGGTACAAAGAGGTCGAGGGTTTTATCAGAAAAAACACAATGATGGTACCAATATTTGAAGGATTTACGTTTGACGACGATGGATTACTGAGGTTTAAAAATTAGATTTACGTACCACCGAACGACGAGTTGACGAGTATGATCCTAAATGAGGCTCATAGAGCAGTGTACATAGCTCACCCAGGAGTCACGAAGATGAGGGCCGACCTTAAACCCTTATTCTTATGGAAGGGAATGAAGGAAGAGATAGTCAACTATGTGGACAAATGTCTAGAATGTCAGCAGGTAAAGGGTGAACATAGACATCTAGCAGGATTACTACAGCCACACGCTATTTCAGAATCAAAATGGGAGGATATTTTGATGGATTTTATTGTTGGATTTCCACTGACGGCAAAGAGACACAACTCGATTTTCATAGTAGTAGACACTCTGACGAAGAGTGCTCAATTTATTACTATGTGTACAATGTATCAAGCACCTGACATAGCTAGAGTTTTCATTAGTGAGATTGTGAGGTTGCATGGTGTGCCTAAGAGGATTATATCTGATTGAGGATCAATGTTCACTGGACAATTTTGGACAAGTTTCCAAGAGGCCTTGGGAACCCAAATTAACTTCAGTACAGCGTATCAATTGGAGACTAATGGGCAGACCAAATGAATGAACCAAACCTTGGAGGACATGTTTCGCATGTACGTGATGGACCAACAAAAGCATTGGGAAGAATTCTTTCTGTTATCACTCCAAGAAACTCCCTAGGGTTGTAGACTAAGGATGCTTGGTAACTTAGAAATAATGTGTATATATGCTTGGAACAATGGGGTCTTTAATGATCAATGAAATAAACAACTCATCACACATCTAAAGAAACAGTGCTTTCAGGAAACAATAATCAGATCAAGTAATTTGAAAGGGGGGATGAAGAAAACTGTTCTTGATTTCCAAATACAAGTGAATGTAGGGCTTAATGCAAGATAGAGAGGAATCCTTTAGTTTCAATTCTATGAGCTCAGTAAAGAGATAACAGTCTTCATGAACTAAAATAAACTGAAACAAAGTACAGAAAAGGAAAGATGGACAACTCTGATATTGAAAACGAAAGGAAACGGAACTTTATTTCTGCAAAAAGAGTCTATACAGTGGCACAAAATATCTCCCAGTTTGAACCCTTGTCTCTTAGCAAAAATAGGCATTTATAGCCTCTTACAATCAGTTTTACAGATGCTAAAAACATGGATCTGTATCTAAAAATAGGAATTCAAATCTAACTAAACAACTTGATAATAAAGATTTAACAACTAAACTATCATTCGAATTGTCTTCAATCTCAAAAATTCGCCATCTGTATCCTTCAACTCCTGGAATCTGTGATGTAATGAAACATGGCAAGGCACCTGTCTTGACAGTTGGATTTCTACAACGTTCATAGTTGATACTTGAGGAAATTTGTTTAGCATGTGGTTCCCAAAATTCCCTCAAACCTCTAATACTGAGTCCTTTGCAAGCAAGTTGTTATCTCCCTGATACTCTGGAACTCTTTTATAACCTGTGAAAAATGACTCGTTCCGTCCTTGGCTTCCAAAAATGCTTTTCCTTCTTTCACCAGCTAACTCACTTTATATTTCGCTGGTTAGCTGGTGAAAGCGCTGCCTTTCAGCAGCTAACTGGTCACAAAAATACGTTGTGCGCTGGTGAAAGCCCTACATGTGCCCAAAATGAGTTTTCACCTTCAAAACTGTGATTTTATCAAAAACTCAATGTGTTTTTTATTTCTCCCCTTGCATGTTTACAACAACCTGAGCAAGTACTTTCAAATCTGGGTGGGACTTTTGCTTTTTCTTTTGCTTCAATCTTCTGATTTTTCTTTTAAGACGCTTTGCTAGCCACCATAGACTGTTGTAATCTTTGGTGATCTTCTATTTTCTCTTCTTTTCCTTGACACTTTCCCGAGCCAGTCTTTCAAATGCAGCATTGGTTTTTGCAAAGTTTTCAGACAACTTCTTGTATCTTTCTTTGATTACTCGTTCTAAGACTTCCGGCTGAGCTATTACTTCTTTGAGATGCTTAATCTTCTATGTTTTCTTTGAATTAGTGTTTTTTGATGATTCCCCTTCCTCGGTGTGAGTAAAGGTCTCATAATTATGTGCAAACTCAATTGAGTGTTCAGGATTCTTGATGACAGGGCTCTCATCTTCTTGATCTGGTTCTGAGTCTGTGTAGGGCAGGTTTAATATGTTTGTTCTCTTCTCTGTAGGATGTTCTGTAGGTTGCTCTATAGTAGTCTTAAAATTCATCTTTTTCTTTGACCTGTGAGATTTCACACCTGAGATTCTATCTTCTGGAGGTCCTGGCAGGGTCCTCCTCTTCCTCGAACTGCTTTGAGAAGTCAACTGTTTCTTTCCACCTCTCCCCTGTTCATTTACAGGATGAGTCTGTGTTTCAAAGCCCTCCCAAAATAGAAAATGTTGCCAGCTCCTTCCCTTCTGTCTTAATTCCTTCAGAATGATCAATTTAATAAGGCCAAAGTGGCACAGGGTGTTCTTCATGCTTAGGGGTTGAGCCCTGATTTTTTTACAGACCTTAGTTAAGCTCTTGTGTAAGAAAAAAGGTAGATTGAGGAGAGTTTTACCTATGAAATGGTCTAGGAGCTTGAAATGATACATCATGAGTTTTTCATACCTGCCCTCTGAGGTTATGTAGAGTTGGATGCCCTTAAATAGATCCTGCCACTCATCTTCTAAATGGGAAACTGGCATGCTCTTTTTCCATGCATTATGCCTGAACTCTTCCTTCAAATAAGCTCTGAAATTTAAGTTTTTGGTGGCAGTAGTTTTGAACCAACTCTGGCCCGATCTTGGTAGGTTGGTCGCTACAAGAATGGCAGCTTCATCTACAATGATATCCAAGGACCCAACCCGAGCCTTATTCCCATCAAATGTTTTAGCAAAAGCCTCTGCTGTCGACTGGTGACAACCACTCTGCAGCCTCTCAACAAATTCAATGCAACCTGCATTTGAGAAGTGTTTCTGGACTTCTGGATGCGTCTTTAGGAAAGATAGGTTGTCTAACTCTTTTCTTAGTAGAGACCCACTACGTCTCCTCGCCATATACAACTTGAAACCCCAAACAATTATGCACACCAACCCCTGCAAACTGTTGTTCGGGTCGAGGTCTCGCACTGGTGAAAGCACTCGGCTCTGTCTTTGAACAATAGAAACTTAGCATGCATTTGAGAGTTATGCGTGTTGGAGAAGTGATGAACCAATTTGATGTTGTCAACAAGGTAGTACAGCTTCTGTACCTGCGCTAATGGATTCGAATTTGCCATTCCCGACGCCATTATTGTGGAGCGTGAGTTACTAAACCAGATTCGATGTATAATCCGATTTGGACGTGCAACTCGAGTTTTCATGATTATCCACTTTCACCAGCGTGTCCTTCTTGATTGCATGACATCGGTCGATCGTATCATCATTTGATTTTTGAAACGTGGATAAACACATGTGATTCCCTCTTTCTCCAGCTAACGGCCCATGGGAAATGATCCTTAACTGTTGAAACTCACCGCTTTCATCAGCGCACCACCCCGTGAGAAATGCTCCTTAGTTGTTGGAACTCACCACTTTCACCAGCGCACACCCGCGGGAAACGCTCTTTGGATGTTTGAAAATCCCTGCTTTCACCAGCTAACGACCTGTGAGAAATGCTCCTTAGCTGGTGAAAGTTTCCACTTTCACCAGCTAACAATCATATTTTAAGCACGCGTTAGTTGTTGAAAACATTTTATGAAAATTTTGAAGAGAAGACTTTTATGGGTCATCTTATTTCTAAGACAAAAATCAAAACCTAAGTCTTGCGGCTAGAAAAACTCAAAATCAATTTGAGAAAACTACCAATAGCCATGCTATCCACCACAAAATGCGACCATAGGTACGGGTTCATTTTGGGAGCTAACGCTTTCCACTGGTGGAATTCGCTTATAACAATAGTTACCAAAGCACCATTAAGATGATGCCTTTTGAGTTTCTTTATGGGTGACCATGTCAAACGCCTTTGAGTTGGAATCAGCTTGAGGATAGGGTCCTAGTGGGACCAGAAGCATTCGAAAAAATGGAAGAGAAAATGAAAACAATAAGACAAAGAATTAAAGAAGCACAGGATCGACAGAAGAGTTATGTCGATGCGCACTGTGTTGACCATAGTTACGAGGTCGGTGATCGAGTCTTCTTGCAGGTTAAACCACATAAGAGTTCGATCAAGTTTGGAAAGGGAGCTAAACTCTCTCCTAGGTTCGTGGGACCTTTTGAGATTGTGGAGAGAAAGGGGCCCATGGCCTATCAACTAGCCTTACCTGATTCTTTGAGGCGTATGCATCATGTTTTTCACGTATCTTTTTTGAGACATTATATTAGTGATCCTACACATATTATTGACATGAGTTCCTTGCAGGTATCAGATGAGGGGGCGCTCATGGCTGAGCCAATATGCATCGTAGATCATTGCGTTTGATAGCTATGGTGCCGAACAGTAGATTAGGTCAAAGTCCAGTGGGACAACTATAGTCCGCACTCAGTGACTTGGGAGGACGCATATGATATGCGCCAATAGTTTCCATTTTTGTTTGATAGATAGACTTATGATACTGTGATAGACATTATTTTGGCACTTATACTGTGAAACTTTGGGAAGAAGTTTAGACCAAGAGGGAGTGTATGTAACATCCTGCTCTTGCGCATTGAGCGAACTTGTTCCTTGAGGACACTTGCTCGCAAGTGAACTAGATTATTATGCTCTTAAAACATTGATTTTGATTATAAGGCATTATGGGTTGATGTCATGTTGTTTTTTTGCATTGACATAGACATGTGCTATTGACTCGATTTTACTGAGTGTGCAGGATTTCAAACCTCGAGGGTGCAGAGGTATCAATGAAACCCCTTGGACTCTGGATCGAGTCAGAGAGTGAAATATTGGGGTTTGATCAATGATTGTTTATATGTGATATTAGTGCATCCAATTAGATGATATGATTATGGATATATTTCTGACATGATTCATTGATGATGCAGGTTGATGATAGCTTGTCGACCAGACTCACATGTGGAGTAGAGGGGTCATGCATGACTACTGTAGATGTTGAGGGAGAGGTCTGGACAACAGCCCTGCCACAGCCTACTAGCACTCTCATCATGGCTCTAACTATAGTTTAACATTTACCTAGTTCGAGAGGACCCACGATGCCATGAGGACAGACTGCAACAGTCGCTCATGATGATTCTAAGGGGCACACAATAAGGAAGGGGACTTATTTCTTCGAGGCCCTTAGTATCCCACAAGTTCACCTGGCGGAGTATTGACTCCAAGGGTTTTTTATATCTACCAAGTCAATCAAGAGGCGAGTGGCACCCTTGGAGCACGTGGTGCATCTTGAAGGGCACATCGCGCAATAAAAATGAAAGAGGTGAGTGGCACCCTTGGAGCACGTAGTGCATCCTGAAGGGCATGTCGCGAAAGGGAAATAGATGAGGCGAGTGTTACCCTTGGAGCACCTAGTGTGTCCTGAAGGGCTCATCGTGTTGTTAATGATAAATGAATGAACCTAAATGGCCTTAGGATGAATAACGTGATAAGAAATTTTTAAAACAATTTTTATAATAAATTGTCACCCAGCACAAAAATTAAGGTCTAGGTCTAATAGGTCTAATCTTTGTTGGTGGTAAAAGTTTACCTTTTTATAAAAAATAATAATAATAATAATAATAATAAAAATAAACATATATTAAAATAAAAATAAAATAAATAATAAAGATAATCTTCATTAACCTTGTGACAAGAAGGGGGTAAGCAATTAAAGTGTTTTATAAAAATATTTTGGGATAAAAACTTAAAAAGGGGAATGATTGTTTTACTTTTATGCTAATTAAAAATTTAATCCATTAAAAAAAGTGGGAAGAAGGGTAAGTTTCTGCACATGTCTTTTTGAGTTTAATTAAAAAGGGAAAAAGGGGAAATCTAAAATAATTAGGAAACTAGAAAAAATGGAAACCTTAAAAGAAAGGGGTGTCCTCATGATGATGTCTTGATGATGGTGTACTCAGGCTCTTCATAAGAACTTTCTCTTGAGAAAAGTTACTTTCATCTCTTCCCAGAAAACTCATTTTTGAAGAAGGTTCGCAGGCTGCTAATATATTTGGGTGCGAGAATGACCCATTCTTGCAGGCTGCTTTAAGCCAGGGTGTGAACTTCTCGCACTATGTTGAATAGCCAGGGTGCGAACTCTTCATAAAGCATGGAAAAAGATGAATTCTTGATGTTTCTAGAAGGGAATCTTCTAGAAGAATGGGTTAACATTCGAATGGTTATCCTTGTACTGGATTCCCTGATATTGTGGGATCATTCTTATCCAAGTAACTATCTCATTCTCTCCTATATATTGAGAGAATTCTCATGGAAAAGGTTAAGCAAGATTCAATGGAGAATTGGTGAAAGAATTGTGTGAAGGACTTAGCCTGAATAGTAGCTTGGAGACTCTAGCAAGTCTATCAAGAGGATTTGATCTTCTTCATACAAGGATTGAGAAAGTGTGTGTGTTGGAGTCAAGAGCCATCGAATGGAAGCTTGCAACATCAAGGCAATTAGGTTGTAATCTTTACTTTCAATCAATATGATACAATGGCATGTCCCTTTCCCATAAATCTATTCTCATTTTATTGTGTAATTCCTTGATCATACACATAAGTTGACAGTTGAATATATTTTGCTATCTTCACTCAGGTTGGTTTGTGTTGTCTTGGTCTTGACCTCACGAGAGCACTGGAGCGAAGTGGGAGCAACAGATACCCTACGAAGCAATATTAAGTTATGTTACTTGTTCCTTCCTACTATCTTATTCAATGGTCAAAACTTAGGGAAAGAGTCATGTCCTGTCCTGTTTTGTTCTAGATCCAGGTGGATCTAGGGAGATTTGTTAGTGTCTGCACCTACCGATTAGTCTGATAACATTGTGAAGGTTCAAAGGCTCATGGATACATAGGGAAACATAGAAACGATGGAATCACTATTTCAGAATTGGTAGAAGTACCATTATATGCAAAGAATCATTAAAAGAAGAACCAGAAAAGCTACAGGAAATTCTTTGTTATTTTTACCTGTTTTAGTCTTTTTCTTCAAGAAGGGTTGAAAAACAGTTGGAGATGAATTTGTTGAAACCAAAAGAGTTTTTTTTTGGTAACATGCCCCTTCACAAAAACCTCTCTCAGTTGTTACACAACTATCACCATTTAAGATATTCAAATTGATCTTTGAAGGCTAATTTTCTGATAAGCTACATGAAATACTCTGTTATTTTTTCTTGTTTTAGTCTTTATCTTCAAAATATGTTACAGAACAACTGGAGAGGAATTTGATGAAACCAAAAGATTTTTTTTTTGGGAACATTCCCCTTCACAAAAACCTCTCTTAGTTTTTACACAGCTATCACCATTTAAGATATTTGAATTGATCTTTGAGGGCTAATTTTCTAATAAGCTACAGGAAATATTCTGTTATTTTTTCCTGTTTTAGTCTTCTTCTTCAAGAGAGGTTGCAGAACATATGGAGATGAATTTGATGAAACCAAAAGAGGTTTTTTTTGGGAACATGCCCCTTCACAAAAACCTCTCTTAGTTTTTACACAGATATCACCATTTAAGAGATTCGAATTGATTGTTGGACCCTATTTTTCAGGAATTTACCAAATTTGTTTTCCTGAAAAATCTCATGGACAGCAATTGACAAGCCACCTCATCAATTAGAATTGGAGATCAGATTGGATCTTCTCCTTGATTATTTGAAACAAGAAACTAAACATAGATGAGGAGGTTTTCTTATCCATTTCTTTTGGATCTTGATTATTATGTATTGTTTCTATATAAACTCTATAGAATGAGAGGAAGTGGTGGAAAAAAATGGGAGATCTAGTGAAACTTTTTGTGGAGCTTATTGTAAAAGAAATTTATGTTCAATTGACACTCAATAGCAAAGGTATATGGATGGTTAGACCTTCTTTTTTCTACTCTATTATTTCATTCTTCATGCTTGAATTTATTATTCAAATTGCAATGCGTTTTGGTTCTTGAATGTTAATTTATACAGTGAAGATTTTGTTGTAGAGATAAATTTTCAAGTAATAAGGTCAAGTTGATTCCTTTGTTTCTTTATAATATATTGAGACAAAAAACTCTTATGAAGTTGACATATTGAAGACTTCACTTACATTTTTCTTAAATTTGTTTCATCCATCTATGTATCTACCTATTATTTAGTCAGTGGGATATATTATGTTTTATTCTTGATTTTCATGTCATGTTGTAATCTCGACCTAGTTTCCAACCACCTTACTCAAAAAACCAAATCATAAAACCCTCAAAACACTTTTTCAATAAATCAATGATGCCCTATATTTCCCTTAGCAGTCGAGTGCAACTTTAGGGACTAACACTTGGCATAGAACTGATGTTCCCTTAGCACTTGCAATACCAATCTTAGGTGATGTACATGCTCTTCCTCTAACTTAGAATAGACAAGTATGTCATCCATGAATACTATGACACACTTATCCAAATAATTTTTGAATATGCCATTCATTAAGCACATAAAGACAACTGGTGCATTGGACAGTCCAAATGGAACCACTACAAATTCATAATGCCCATACCTAGTTCTAAAGAATGTCTTATGGATGTCATATTCCTTGATTCTTACATGATGGTATCCCAATCTCAAGTCTATCTTTGAGAATATATTTTCCCCTCTTAGTCGATCAAAGAGGTCATCAATTCTGGGTAGAGGGTACTTGTTCTTTACATTAAATTTATTCAGCTGACGAAAGTCAATACATAGCCTCAAGGTTCCATCCTTCTTTTTTACAAAGAGTACTGGTGCTCCCCAAGGTGAAACACTTGGATGTATGTACCCTTTCTTCAACAATTATTCCAGTTGCATTTGTAATTATTTTGATTCTGGTGTACTCATTATGAAAGGTGTTTTTGATACGAGGGAAGATCTTGGCACTAAATCAATAGATAAATCTATATTCCTCTTTGGTGGAAACCCTGGTATTTCTTGGAATACATCTTCAAATTCTTGTAGTACTGAAAATTCTTCAAGGATTGGCCCCCCTTTTTTTTTGGCTCCTCCACATGGGCTGCATACAATTGACATCCTTTTATGAAACATCTCTTCAACTGTAAGGATGAAATATCCCTTATAGAGATGGGTCTTGGAACTCCTTTCACAGTGCTCTATTTTCCTTCTTCATCAAGACATGTAAATGTATTGTTATGATATTATAGGACAACATGACTCTTTTCCAACCAATCCATTCCAATTGGAATATCATAAGACCCCAATGGTATAATATTTATATCAGCATTAGTATTCACACCATTAAGACTTATGAAACAACCTTTGACCATATCATGGATTCTCCTTTTGGTTCCAGTGGCTAGTTGAACCAAAATTTATTTTTCAGGCTTACTTTTCTCCAAATTTAATATATCCACTATTTTAGGATTGGCGTTGTTAGAAAAAATGGATTCAGAGCAATAAAATAAAAAACAATTGCGTAAATAGAAAACAAAAGATACACAATACAATAGAGACACAGATATACGTGGTTCACCTAGTCTGGGCTACGTCCACCAGAGAAATTGTCAGGTCCTTCCTTTTTATTATCCAACAAATGATGGGATACAACCTACAACACACCTATTGTAACTTCCTCTTATTTCTCTCATAGTCTCCTCTCTCAGAAGCCAATATTCGCAATGATACATAGCCTCAATACATTTCCCTCATAAAAGAGGGTTTCCTTCTAGGCAAAAAAACCTGTAACATAACTTCTATCGTCATACCTGCGACCTTATAATGAATGGTCCAAATTTACTATGAAATTGAAATATACATTTACAAGGAAAATGTTCCTCCAGGGGTCCACTTTCCCCTGAACCCCACAGGGGGGGAATGTTTCCCCTGCAACTCCCTTACATGGAGGAGTGTACAATATTTTGAGATGTAAATTCTTCATGGGGTATAAACATGGCTGAAAATAAAAACCTACAAATTAGGAAGATAATCAGGCTCCACGACCAACATATGTAACAATGACTTTGTCTTGAATCAATTAAAATAGCAACAAGTTGATTAATGATCTTACCTTCCACCTTGATCATATTGGATTGATACTCTTCTTGTCAATCATCTAAGGCTGAATATATTATTCCCATGTCTTC
>JASDQU011104940.1:0-21665 GCA_032191745.1 Picea mariana
TCCTAGTCTCCTATATATACCAAGGAGACATTTTCATTTTGAATCATCTTGTACTTGAACATTTAAGTGGGGTAAAAGGAGGTTGCCCCCTCGAAGAGGCTTATTATCTGAAATTATCTCTTTTTCAAGGCGTTGAGTACTTTTCCTGAGGTTTTTCTATGCTATATTGATGTTGTTTGGTTCTTAACACCAATGAAAAGTAGACCCCTTTTTTGGAATACATGTGGTGTGATGCTTCTGAATCTACGATCCAAGCATCGAGAGAGGAGTTGATGGAAATTGAGGCATGGCTAGAATTTCCTTTCTTGGGATTATGATATTCTAGATTCTTCTTCTTGGCACCCTTGGGGATGCGATATCGAAGGTTGTTTTAATGAATTATTTGAGTCATTAGATATATTTTTTTCTTCATGCATGTGGATTCTGGATGGAATCTTTTATGTTAGTATGTGCATTTTTCCCTTTTTCTTCCGTTTGCACCTTTGGGTCTGGAGGTAACATTGAAGGGTTTTGAGTACCCTTCCTTCTTCGGATTCGCATGAGATTTCCTTTTTTCTTTATATTTATATTCATGATATTGATGATCACTGCCATATTTCACAATAAGTGCATGCGCCTTTGGGCCTTTGATTTTTCCCATGTTGATGAGCTTGGTCTGCTCTTGTGTCAAGGATTCGATAAATTCCTCAAGAGAAGGAATCTTCTAGGTGGCTCCAGAGGTGAATTTGACTGAATGGAATGTAGATACAAACATTGATAATTCAGGTCCAAGTTTGGAGAGAATGATGAGAACCATTTTTTTATCCTCAGATTTATCAACCCTGCAAGCCTTGAGTTGTGACAGTAAATCCTTATATTTGGTAAAGAAATCTTGGAGATTGTCGAAGCTTTTTAGATCTAATGTGAGAAATTCCACCTCGAGCATGTGTTTGCTCATCTCATCCTGTTTTCCAAAATGCCCTTCCATGGTGGTCCATGATTCATTGGGGGTTTTACAGGAAGGTATCTAAAAGAGGAGATCATGAGAAATGAGACTGTATATTGTTCTTAATGCTTCATCCATTTGATTTAGATACTTGGATTTTTCTATGGATGATGTCAATTATGTCTCTATGTTCATGGTTAACATGTACAATTATCTTCTTTGAATAGTCATGATCATATTCTCTTTCGATGAAAAGAATTTGAAAGGTGTAAGAATGAATTCTTTTGGGAATTCCATTTTTCCGCTGTCTTCAATCTTCAGTACTTGCAAAAAATAATTTGGTGTGGCTTTTCCCTAGCATTTTTTCAGCTATGATACCATGTAAATGTGTTGAACCTGCACATAATATATATAGATAGAAAATAGCACACACATTTGTGGAGAGAAATTGAGAAACAATAAGCAAGAGAGAAAGAATGGAAGAATTCTCATTAACCAAATGAATGAATGATAATTTACACATGATATACTCTGTATAACTCAACTAATGCATGTTGAAGGAGAATCCAATGTGCCATAGTGGTGGTCTAGAGTGATATGGAAACACACCAACAATTACGGGAGTGAACTTCCACCTAGTCTAGTCTCTCGGGTAGTTACGTGAGTGAACAACCACCTAGCTGAGTTAACTAGTCTACCGGTCTTCAATTAACTGACTGAAATAGAATGAAGTGAGGAGGGGATCAGGGAATCATGAGTAATGTATCAATATAGTGATGATCCCAAGGACAATGCACATTAGTTGGTGATGATCCCAATGCTGCATGGTGATAATACCAATGTGGCATCTAGACTCCACTCAACTGATCAAACTGAAGTGTGAACTGAAGAGAATATTCTCTCTAGAGTAATATTCTTTCTAAAATATAGGAGACTGGATAATGAATAATAAACATAGGAAAAACCTTAGGAAAAATAAATTCTAGGTGTGTGTGAAGTAACTCCAACATAGGGCACATAAGATGACCACCAAGGTGAAACAAGGTAACCAAGACAATTTCCTAAGCAAGTGATCTAGTTGTTACAGGGAAATTCCCCTGCGGACAGGTGAATCCCCTTTTAAGCTCTAGACTCCTAAGACCAAGACAGAAAGGTGCTAACATTGATCACTGACATCCATTTAAACCTAGATAAACTAATGTATAGAGAAGAGGAAGAATATGTACCTTTTTGGCGATGTTTGTCCCCGTTCCAGTCCAAGTTGAGCTATGATCTCAAAGATCCTTGACAAGTCCTACAATCCAATCAAAGACAAAACATGCTTCCTATTCTACTATGATTATCTTGAAACCAGATCTATCTATGAAAGAGAAGTTCATGTAAATAAACATAATCTTGAAGGAAACAAGTCAAGCACATATATATTAATGAAAACAAAGTAAAGTGCTTACAACTGTATATGCATATGTAGAATCCTCACCAAGCTCTATTTTTCCAAACCCTTTGCTCAAATGATTCACAAGCATAATGAATATGCTTCGCTGATTATCTTCCTTATGAGATCATCAATTTGAATCCTTTAATGTATATCCCTTTAACCATGAGGAGTCCTCCTTATATAGGCTTGGAGAGGCCTAACCACCTTAGATATTCTTGGAATAAGTTGAGGATCTTTCTCCATTAGTTGTGGATCCTCCCTAAGATCCAGCCTTGACCTCAGATTCTAATCCAACCAAATCTAGAAATGAGGGGGATTTTTCCCTGATTTTCCTCAACAACCCAAGATTTCCTCAAACAACCTAGTGCTCACTCAGAATGGGGCATAGAGTGTTGCAACGCTCCCCCAAATAAGGGTAGGGAGTGTTGGCACTCCTTGACATTGGGTAGGGGTGTGCTGCCCAAAATTTCCTTAAAAAATCCTAGCGCTCCCCCAAAAGGGTGCACATAGTGTTGGAATGCTCCCAAAAGAAGGTTAGCTAGCGTTGACACTCCCTGCCAGTGGGTAGGGGAGAGTTGGCCTTCAAAAATGACTTTTGAGTGGTTTTTTCCATGGTAAAATATTTGCACTCTGTGTCATGTGATTTGTCCTTCTTAAACCAGTCTTTGAGGGTGTCTTTGAAGTGTCCTTGTGATTTCGTTTGAGACACAACATAGGCAAGATGATTGTATGATGTTTGTGACACTTTCAACACTTATGGCCAAAATGACACACTTGTGACACTTGTAATGACGACAATAGGTCATCATTGAAATACATAATTTTGATGTGTAACATATTGCCCCCCAAAGTGCGAAGTTAGAAGATGTTATGATTGAAGTACTTTGTAGACTTTTTTGAGAAATGGTATGGACGCAGAGAACTTGGTAGAAGATGCACAAAACCATCAAACAAATATTATGACATGTTTCAAACCCAAGGCATACATACCTATGCTTGGGTGATAAAGACTTGCAAGGTATGGCCGCCATAAAATACATTGCGTATCCATAATTGTATTAACAAAAAAGGTATAGCCACGAAAGATACAATGTGGATCTATACTCCCATGACATGAACTGATTGTAGCCACAAAAAATACACAGTGGATCTACAAGATGACAATACATAGCCAAAGACCAATACAAAGTGGATCTATATGACATTATATGTGTCAATATTCAAGAGAAACTTCGTTGCAACCTGGAAAAAGTATATATCAGAGTGATCACTCAACCTAGGGTATTCTTATCGATCCCGATGTGGTATGATTACAACCATATGAATATATGTACTGATGTCGAACATGGTAGAAACCACTTGATTACTGGTTAATGAGGTAAACCGTTAACAAGTGTGAGGGAAATCACCATTGATATCAATGATTCCCAAGTTACCCTATTACATTCCAGCGAATGTGAATAGATGAGCTGAAGTTGAACATTCATGGAATCATCCGATCAAAAGCAAATAATGTAAACCTATTTTCAGAAGAAAGGAGGCCTGCCATTGAGGAATGCAGGTCCCAAGGTACTAACTAGTCTCTAAGTCTAGTTCATGGATAATGTGTTGAAGTCGACATGAATAGAATCATCGAAGGAGGGTTTTGGCATAGGGGCAGACTCAGGGTTCAATGCTCGAGAGCACACCAACAAGCCCTAACTATTGGCCCTTTTGGAAACACCTGCGAAGCAGATGCAGTATCACCCGAAGTAGCTTTAGGGGGTTGCAGGACACAAGTGTCTACAACTTGAGGAAATGAAGAGTGGGTTCAAAGCAACAACACACAACCTAGTATTCTTTATCCTCCTTTAACCTACTTTGCAATTTATATATTAGATCCAATGCAATATTACAATAACAACATATCAAATGATAAAGAATATAGAATCAATCACACACGACACAAGATGTACGTGGTTCACCCTCTCTCTAGGGCTACGTCCACAGAACTATTCTTTATGATATATTAAATGGAAGAATATAGTTCTTGTCTATGCTCTTAGCTAGAATATATTATCTCTTCTTCTCTCTATCTCTCCCCTCCCTATGCACCCAACTGCAGGGATGATCTTTGCACACAGCTGAAGATCATACGACACAATCTCTCTCAATAGAAATCACTCAGCAATTGAACGAACTCTGTCTAACAACAATGGAAACAACAACCCATCCCAGGTCCTCTTGACCTTTATTTATACATTACAATAGCTCACCGAAAACCTTAGGTGGTAACCTAGGTGTCCAAAACCCTAAATTCCAAAACCCTAAACGTCCAAAACCCTAAGTCAACTTGACCCAGATTTTCAGGGCTTTGCCAGCTTGTCTTTCCTTCCTTCTCACGTGGTCCTTAAAAGCATCCAATGGTGGATTTTTGCGCTTGCTGATTTGTCCACGATCCATTTCCATTGCTTATATGTCATCCTCGATCTCCTCATCTAACAACTTTATTTCCTCGTACTCCGCTCCATCTTTTCTTCTCTTTTGCTCACTTCGCCTTAATATCAGTCGCTTTGTCTTCCATGCAGTTTGCATTTTACCTTTTCTTCCTTGATGTTTTCTTTCTTCCATAACCAAGGGCCAATAGGCCCCCAACACTCACTTGTGACTCGTCCTGAGGCACTTCAGGTCTAAATATTTCATTTCACTCCATCTTTTTACTTTGCCCTGCATTTTACTCTGTCTATCCTGGCTTTGTGCAGACTGTATTTTCTGTGTCGGGTACCTAGTTTCAACTGCACCTGGTACCTCGACCCCTTATCCTTGTTTTTACCGAGACCTGTGAGGAAGCTAGTTGTCATAGTACAACTTCAACCTACTCCCATTCACTAGACCTTCCTTCCATTCCCTCGTTAATGTTTTCATCTGCGCAACTCCTCCTTCTGTAACATAGACCACTTCAAATGGACCCAACCAATGTGTTCTAAAATTCCCTGGATGCTTCAAGAACTTACTGTCATAGACCAACACTAGATTTCCTTGCTTGAAGGCTTTCTTCTTGATGTGCCTATCATGTTAGGCCTTTTCTCTTTCCTTTTGAACCTGCTGGTGAAATCCTGTAAGAAATATGTCTTCTTCGAGTTCTACCAACTGCACAAGCCTCTCTTGAACAACTCCAATGTCATCCATATCTGTAAATGCATTGATCCTCAAGCTAGGAACCAAATATTCCATAGGTGAAACTGCTTCTAGACCATAAACTAATTTGAATGGAGTATGCATTGTTAGCTTCTTGCAAGTGGTTCTATAGGCCCATAACACTGTTGGTACTCTCAAATCCTAGTCATCCCTATTCACACTGCATATCTTTGTTAGTGTTGTCTCTAATATTTTATTAAATTCTTCGACTGTCCTGTTCACCTGTGGGTGGTAAGGGGTTCTCTTCTGATGATGTACTTTGAACTCCTGTGTCAAAGCTTCAATGGTATTGTTAATAAAATGCGTACCTTGGTCACTCATCAGGGTCTTTGGGCATCCAAACCTGGTTATGATATCTTCGAATATGAAGTGTGCAACTGTAGTGGCACTACAGTCCTTGACTTCTCTTGTTTCTTCCCCTCTGGTCAAGTATTTTGTCGCAGTGATGATGTATCTTTCTCCTGTGTGCATTCCTGGTGGGTTGATAGGTCCCATGAAGTCAATGGCCCACTTATCAAATGCCTATAAGGTCAGATGTGGTGCTAAAGGCATTTCATCTCTCCTAGAAGGTTTCCTGACTCACTGGCATACATCGCAAGCCTTATAGTATTCCTTAGCATCTTTATGTAGAGTAGGCCACCAAAGACCAGGTCTAAGAATATTCTATGTTGTTTCTTTCCCTACGTAGTGTCCTCCCGTGCTTCTGCAAGGATCAATGGTTTCTTTGCTTCCATAACACATCTCCTTAGTATCTCATCATGTCACATCTTGTATAGCTGTCCAACTATAAGTGAAAAGTTTGCAGCTCGCACTACTAGTTGTTTCTTCTAGATGATGGTGTAATCAGTCGGTGCCATTCCTGTAAACATGAACTAGACTATTTTGATGAAGTGGTCATCCACTTTCCTGATGGCTAAAACCTATGCATATGGTAGTGTATCCTCCAAGCTAGTTGGTTCTTCCCCATGCTCTAACCTGGACAAATGGTCAGGTCCCTTATTCATCCTTCTTGGCTTAACCACAATTTCAAAATCATATTCTTGAAATAACAACAACCATCTGCAAATTATTCCCCCCAACACTGGCTTGTTGACCATGTATTTTAGCGCAGAGTGATCAGTAAACATTTTAAAGTGTCCTCCCAACAAGTAGTGGCGAAATTTCTGAAGCGCATACACCATAGCAAGTCCTTCTCTCTCGGTGGTGGTGTAATTTATCTCAGTTGTAGATAGTTTCCTACTAGCAAAGGCTAGAGGGTGGTCAATATCTCCTACTCCTGCTTGTGCTAATACTTCTCCCAATGCAATGGACGAGGCATTGACATGCACATGAAATTATTTGCTCCAATCTGTGAAAACCAATATCGGTGCAGTAACCATCTTCTGTTTCAGTGTTTCGAAGCTTTGCTGGCATTTTTCTGTCCATTGAAAATGACAATCCCTCTTTAACAACTTCTCCATGGGTGTTGTTATCTGTGCATACCCCTTTATGAACTTCCTGTAATATCCTATATGTCCCAATGTAGTGCGCAGTTGTCTCACTAAATTAGGGGGTGGTAAATCAACAATAATGGTGATCTTGGAGGGATCTACTGGAAACCCCTGCTTGCATACAATATGGCCTAACAACACTCCAAATGGTGATAAGAAAATTCACTTTTACATATTCAAGGTAATCTGGCATTTCCTTCACTTATCCAACATTAGTCTTAGACATTCAATATGATCTTTTAATAAAATAAACACAGTCCAATCATCAAAATATGCTTCTAAAAATTTATGTAAAAACTCTTTGAATTCTTCGACCACCACCCTAGAAAACATGGCTAGTGCATTCTTCATTCCAAAGGGAATCATTGTATATTGGTAATACCCCCACTCTATTGCAAAGGTGGTCTTATGTTGATCTTCTTTGGCAATCCTGGTCTGATGATATCCTGAAAAGCCATCTATGAAGGAGTAGACTTCCCGTCCTCCAACATTGTCTAGCACTTCGTCAGTGAACGGTGTAGGGAAAGGATCATGTAGGCATGCATCATTCAGCTTCCTCAGTTCTACACAAATCATGATCTCTCATGTTTTCTTGTCTTGGACTACCATAGGGATAATCCACTCTGATTCTTCGACAGGTTCTATGATTCCTTCTTCGAGCATTCTATCAAGCTCAATCTTAACTTTCTCTTTGTATTTAGGATTCAATCTATATGGTCTCTTCTTGATTGGCCTTGCATCTGGCTTTAAGGGGATTTTCATTTTTCCCATGGGCCCTTTAATGCCCTTCATCTCAGTAAACTTAGTTGGAAATAGGTCCTGATATTCAAGCAACAATTTTGTGATCTTGTCAATAGTAGCCTCGTCCCAGTAATCTCCAATGTTTTCCATTTTAGGTGTTTCCTCCATTCCTATATTAATTTTTTTTATTTTAATGGGATTCCCAATAAAAGGTAGTTTGACTCCTAGTCCTTCTACATCTCTCTGTCCTTTTGTTTCTGCGATGTTCACCTTCCTAGGATCATCATATTCATCTGCATTGATGTTGTAACAACCCTGCAATTTTTGAAGTGCCGCAGTCCACTCATCCTCTTCTTTCTCTTTAGGGAGGTTAGGTGCCTCCTAAAACACTTTCTGTCTGACAATCTGTAATTCTTGGTCCACTGTAGGATATGGGATTTCAAATAAGAAGGTAGTTATAAATTTCTGAATCATACCTTCCCAATTTGCAGTGATGAGATGCAGTTCGGTTTGTAGGTACCAATTAATAGGCATTGTGTCCAGAGTGTTAATAAATTGATGCACCCACTTCTCTTCAGGAATGATGCTTCAAGCCTCCTCACATATTTTCACATGGTCTTTTGGACAACTCTGACCTGTATATAGAGCTTTACACCCCTCAATCTGGTCTGAGAACCACATTGTCATCAGAGTGCGACATCGCACCCATTCAACAATGTTATTCTTATGTTTTCCCCACCATCTTGTTGAAGTAGATTTCTGTGCTTCATCCAGTACCAAAAACCTCTGTTGTGTTGGTACAATGTCTTCAAATTCCAACAAGAAAGTTTCTAAGTGATTCAAATCATCAAATGTGGGCAATTTACTTACTGTTGTGCCGATCCAGGGAACTTCTCTGGTCAATCTAGCACATCTTCATGTAGAAATCTCATACATCTTATTCTGCCATTTTTCTAGTGCTTATTTAGAATCTAATGAGCATGCGCTCTCACTCCGCCAACTCAAGTTCCCATCTGCTGTAGGATTGATGTAAATCTATTGTCTGGTTGTTAATTTGTAAATGTTTTCCAATTCATATGTGCGATCTTCTTCTCTGATCGGCTCTGTGTATCTGCGACCTTCATCCGGGTCCAAAGGTGCGATGACCCTAATGCCATCTCCTTCAAATGCCATTCTTCTTTTCTTTAAATAAACCATAATGGAATTGTTGAAAGCCTAGTCAATTCCTAACAGTGCAGAATAAGGAAAGCTCTCGTCGACTATCTCAATTACTTCAAAATATGAAAATGTCCTTACCCCTTCGATGTCCACAAGGACATGCTCCAGTCTCCCAAAGGGACTTACTGACTACTGATTCAGCATCCTAAGCCTAATAGGGGAATATATCAACTTAGGTTTTCCCATCAGTGCCTAGGTTTGCTTCGTCATGACATTAACTTCAAATCCCAAATCAAGGACCATGTAATCTATATCATAATCTCCTATCTGAGCATTCAAGTGTATCTCCTTATTTTTCCTTCTCTTTCTTGACACTTGGTTCACAACCCTATTCAATATAGGGTCCACTCTTCCTACCTCATACTGTCTGACCAAGTTTTGCAATTCTTGTATGGATTTTTCATCCTTAATCAACTCAATAAATGTGTACAAGAAGCTGATAAGTTTACTCACCTCTTTTCCATCTCCTGGCAAATTACATTGATCAAATGCTAAGGGAATTCCACACTCTCTTATTTCTGGTCGAACCTTTAATGAAGAAGTCTGGTCTCCTCTGAATTCTTTTCTTGCTTCATTGAATGTCTGCTTCTCTTTCTTCGAATCAAATTCTTGTGTCTTCTCCGCAACTTTTCTGATTCCTGAGCCTTCTGTATTCTTCTCTAAGGTTGATCTATCTTCTCCTGTAACAACGTCTCCTCTAGTAATAATAGGGACTCTAGGGTTTTCTCCATGAGGTTCTGCTTTAATTAGTTGTATTTGCTGGTTTCCGCCTCGTCTCTCCTGAAGTTTAGCTAGTAACACTGGGTAGTCCTCAATGACATGCTTGAATGAGTTGTAGTAACTACATGTTGTGCAAGGGTTCTGACAGTCCCTTGCCAAGTGTCCTAGTTGTGAGCAGTTGTAACATATAATCTATCCACGACCTCGACCCATTCCTCCTCCCCTTCCTCTTCCTCGGAATCCACCACGTGAGTTAAAGTTGCCTCTTCTTGGGGAGTTGTACTGTGCAGTGTTTCCTTCTTACTATGGTTCTCCTTGAATCATATATATGTCTCTTGACCTCTCATGCATAAGATCATATTCTCTGTAGTCCCTATCATCATGCCCTACTGGTTTACAGAACGTGCAATATAGATTTGTGGGTGTTTGAGCATATTTTTGTATATAATAACACTCACCAAGGCGATGTTGATTTCTGCATACCTCACACCAAGGTAGGGTAGCTTGATTCAAAGGGATCAGAGCTCCAGAGGCCAAATACTCATGAAATAGTGGGCAATGCTCCTTGTTGTGACCCTCTGGTTTGCATCTGACATACCAAATGTCTTCTCTTTTTTCTTTGTCTTTCTCCTTCTTCATGTCTTCAACCTGCAATGAGAAGCTAGTCAACTGACTCATGATTTGGCTTATACCTACACTGGATTATTCCATTAGGGTTGATTCTAGATTCATGGAAATCTCCAATGCCTCAGCTTGTGAAGTAATCTTCTATTGCATCAAAGGGACTCTGATGTGTGGTAGTAGTGCAATAATGAAACATTCCTTGTTCTTCTCGTCTGGGATTCAGAAAGTCAAGTGCCCTGTCAAGGTTTTAAACCTTTGATCGAACTCCCACATAGACTCGGCTACTTTCTTCTTAATCTCCTTCAACTCTATGATGCACTGTGATTTTGACTTAGGCTTCTTGAACTCTGCAATCAACGCAGTCTTGATTTCTCCTAGTGGTTTAGGTTGAATTAACCCTTGAACAAATTTCATGTACCAACTTAGTGCGCGGTCTCTCAAGGTGGTGCTGAACTAGGTCCTTTTAACAACTTCGTCAGTAATATTCTTAATGCTCTAGAAAGCTTCACACAAGAACACATGTTGTTCAAGATCCTCAGATCCATCTCCTCTAAAAATGGGGAGCCTCATCTCATCGACCATAGATCTCCCTAGGTTTGTTGTTTGAATAGTTATTGAGCAGCTTGCAGTAGTGCTCTGATGGCTCTGATGACTTAGATTACTCTGGTTACTAACTATTTCTACAATGATAGGAGGAGTAGTACCTACTTTGGTGGTAGGCTCAGTTCCTGAAGTTCCCGATCCATCTCGACGAAGCTCTTAAGTCATTTCTTCCTCTTCTTTAATGATCTATGAATGTTCCTTGTTTGTCATATCTTCTTCTTCTCCACTGTAGAAACCCTCGTCCCCGTAGTTCTACTAAAACAAGTTCACAAGAGGCACTTCTCTAAACACTCTTCCACTGTGCCTATGTCCAACTTCTGTGTCACTATCGTTGTTTGAATTCTTGAAAATTAGCTCTGTCAATGTGTCCAACTATTGTATCTTCAATATCTTCTTTTCATGTAATAACATCTTGATTTTCAACTTTAAGAAATGTAAAAAACTTTCCTCGAGGTCCCTTAAAGAAGTATCTTTCTGCTTGTTTGTATGACTCTACTCTGACAATAAAAAACTCAGTGATATATCCTCTGATCGTGCTATCAAACCAATGATCTACTACTCTAGACATGATGTTGTTGACTCTCTTGACCTTCTTGGCCAACGTCGCCATCCAAACCACAGGTGGTTTGAATCAGATCTCAAACTGGGTATCTGCTAGTCTTGCTAGCCACTCGTATAGTTCCTTGTGTATTCCTCCAAAGAAGATATTGTGTATATCAATAAAGATATACTTCTCCAACCAATCCTCTATCTTAATATTAGGGTTTCTATTATGTGCTTCAATGAAGTCCTTCTCTTGCTCTTCTATCCCCTTCTAAATCTCTGTCTTTGATGGAAACCACCTTGACATTCCCTCAAGAAGATCCCGGTCCTGACAACGGAACCATTTGTTGGCACAGGGGAAGAACCAAGGTTCAATGCTCAAGAGCGCACCAACAAGCCCTAACTACTGGCCCTTTCGGAAACATCTACGAAGCAGATGCAATCTCACCTGAAGTAGCTATAGGGGGTTGCAGGACATGAGTTTCTACAACCCAAGGAAATGCAGACTGGGTTCAAAGCAACAACACACAACCTAGTTTTCTTTATCCTCCTTTAACCTACTTCACATTTTATATATTAGATCCAATGAAATATCACAATAACAACATATCAAATGATAAAGAATACAAAATCAATCACACACGACACAAGATGTATGTGGTTCACCCTCTCTCTAGGGCTACGTCCACAGAACTATGCTTTATGATATATTAAATGGAAGCATACAGTTCTTGTCTGCACTCTTAGCTATCATATCTTATCTCTTCTCCTCTCTATCTCTCCCCTCCTTGCATACCTAGCTACAGGGATGATCTTCACACACAACTGAATATCTTACAACACAATCTCTCTCAATAGCAATCACTCAACAGTCGAATGAACTTTGTCTAACAACAATGGAAACACCAACCCATCCCAGGTCCTCTTGACCTTTATTTATACAT
Source organism: Picea mariana (assembly GCA_032191745.1). Lineage (NCBI taxonomy): Eukaryota > Viridiplantae > Streptophyta > Pinopsida > Pinales > Pinaceae > Picea > Picea mariana. The sequence goes on from JASDQU011104940.1 coordinate 12,424, forward strand.
TATAATATCTCAACAAGAACCTTAGGTCGTAACCTAGGTGTCCAAAACCCTAAATGTCCAAAACCCTAAGTCAACTTGAACCAGATTTTCAGGGCTTCGCTAGTCTGTCTTTCCTTACTTCTCACATGGTCCTTCAAAGAATACAACAGTGGCTTTTTTTTCTTGCTGAGTTTTCCATGATCCATTTCCATTGCTTATCTGTCATCCTTGATCTCCTCGTCCAACAAATTTCTTTCCTCATACTCCACTCCATCTTTTTTTCTCTTTTTCTCACTTCACCTTAATATCAGTCGCTTCATCTTCCATGCAGTTCATGTTTTACCTTTTCTTCCTTGATATTTGATTTCTTCCATAACCAAGGGCCAACAGAGGGCCTTGATGTATGCCTAACAGAGGGCCTTGATGTATCCCCCATCAACGACACAAAACTGACATGGAGATGTAAACTTGGTAGATCAAATGAACATGGACTAACATGGGTATTGAAACATGATATTTGTGATGGTTGAATCTCGAGCCAGATACTTCCCTTGAACACTGAGGAACAACAATAGAAACATGACATGGACCAAAACATGATGATGGAATGGACACTATGAATTTCGTTGGGTGACCTAGAGGAGTAAATAAACTCAAAGGATTGGTTCAGTGTAAAGTTTCAACGGATTAAAATGTATGCAAAGACAAAGTGTCGTGTTCAAGGGCGACTGTAAGAGTGACTTGTAATGTTCCCAAAAACTTCTTGGCTTGCTGCCTTCAATTTTTTCCCCCATCCATATGGACAAGTACCTCTTTTTAATTTAACAGTCTCGAGGAGGGTAACAGATGCTTGATATAAATCACCTTTGGTAATTCCCTCTTCTTTTGTTTAACAAACTGGAAGAAGGGTTTGGTCCCACATGGGCCCTTCAATGTATAATTTTAAACAAGTCCAGAGAAAGAAAAATCAGTTGTTTTTCATGTTTAGAGAGTCTGAAAATAACTTAAAGACGAATCCAAGGTTTTCCTTTTTTGTAATTTTAGTCTCTTGAGGCAAAAAAAGTGATAAAGTACCACTCGAAAGAAACCCTTTCAAACGTTTTAATGAGTGTGAAAGGAAGCAAGATCACTTGGCAATCTTTTCATTTTTAGAGAGTCTGAAAAGAGCTTAAAGGAGACTCCAGGGGGTTCCCTTTTTGTATAACATTTACAAGTCCTAAAAAGTGATAAAAGTCTACTCGGTTACATTCTCATGTATTTGCGAGCACGATAAAGAAAAAAGACTAAGCTCGGTATTGGTTTCATTTTTACACAAGCTTGAAACAAAATTAAACTATGTCTGTAAATTCCCAATGTAATTTCCAAAGGTTGGGATACCCATGGATGGTCGGTACTATGCCCCCATATTGAAAAGCTAGCGGATTAACCCCATAATGATAATCAAAGGCTGGAGACATGCCCCCCAAGCTTCAATTCATTCACCGACATTGAGGTTGTCACCAATTTCTGTACTAGATGGAGAAAAAGGATACATGTAGATGAAATGAAGGTTCAAAAATGAGATTTAACGAAAGACTCGACTTGGTATGAGAGGTGACTGTTTCATTTTTTAACGAGATTGACACAGCAAAAGAACTATGCTCAAGGCTCCAAATTCAATCCCCAGACCTCTGTTTCATTTTTTAACAAGCTTGCCACAGAGAAGAAAACTATGCTCGTAGCCTCTGTTTCATTTTTTAATGAGCTTGCTACAGAGAAGAGAAAGTATGCTCGTGATATCTGTTTCATTTTTTAACGAGCTTGCCACAAAGAAGCGAAACTATGCTCAAGACCTCGGTTTCATTTTTTAACGAGCTTTCCATAGAGAAGAGAAACTATGCTCAAGACCTCTATTTCATTTTTTAACAAGCTGGCCATAGAGAATTAAAACTATGCTCGTGAATTCTTCTTGATCATGGTTTCCAAGAGGAAAATGCTCTGGAAGAAAACCATGTCAAGGGAAAAAACTCGTTCATGGCATCCAAGAGATCTTCACTAGATGGAAGAACAATACTCTGGAAGGAACACATGTTGAGGGCCGTGATAGGGGTAAGGTGATTAGGCTCCAATAGCCCTACCAAAGATATCACCATGTCAACTACTGTATCTAAGTCATCGGAAGTTGAAGTCATGGGAGACAACACCACATAATTGACCTGTGGCAGGGGTGATACCGACTGCATATAAGACCCGTTTAGGGAGTTCATTGGGTTGATTGTCAAGTCAGGGCCAACGAATGAAAGTTGATCAATAGTCACCATTCTTCCATCATGTGGGAAATATATCACACGAAAAAGAGTGTACACAATAGCTTTCATGGCATATACATAATCTTTCCCAAGGAGTAAATCGAAATCCAAGGGGTCCTGGACTACCATAACATCAATAAAGACAGTTTTCCCTCAGAAAGTTGTGGGAAACTGGGGAAGGATCCCTAAAGGGTGACTGGTTCTTCTGTTAAAAGTGAACAGAGTTTGGGTAATTGACACAAGTTGAGGATAACCCAACGCTTTCCAAGCAATAGAGGACAAAATACTAACAGACGAACCTTCATCTATCAGCGCATGAGAAACGTCCCGACCAAAAACCTGTACTGTAATATTGAAAGGAATGTGAGAGGGAAGATGAGGTCCAGTTAGTACACCCTAATCAAAGAGGATGGCCTCATTACTTGGACAGGGTTTTGTGGTAGAAGGAGGAATGCCCCCCAGCACGGTAGATTCTGTATCAACGAGAAAAACGTGGAAAATATCAGGTTTACTCTCTAGTGGGAGAGTAGGATCGACCGATGATGACATCAAATTGACCACTTTGGTTTCATTCTCCAAGGGGAGAATGGGGTCGAAAGGTGGAAACAGATTGACTGCGTGGGTTGAAATCTCTAACAGGAGAGCGGGATCGACCGAAGATGGGATCAGATCAACCACTTTGTCAACTAGTTCAACTAAGGACGTGACTAGATTGACGACATGATCAACCGGAGTGACCAATGAAAGGACTGGAGCAACCACTTTGGCACTCGTCAGAGGAGGAGTGGGATTGACCAGGGATGTAACCGAAGTAACCACTTTGGCACTCTTCGGATGATGGGTGGGATTGACCGATGACAGAATAAGATCAACTACTTTTCATAGTGTTTCAATTGAGGATGAAAGTAGATTGACCACCTAATCAACCAGACTAACCGAGGATGGAACCGAATTGACCATTCTATCAATTAATGATGGGTTGGGGGAAATCTTATGATAACCATTTGGGATTTGAAGCTTTTTCAAAAGAGAAGAAGCCTCATCCATACGAGGACAAAGGTGAGAATAATGATCGCCTTCACATAACATACAAGGAAATTTGACAGTTTTCTTCTTCTTACCAACCTTAACATCACTGGTTGACGGGGTGTCACCAACATGTCTACCAAAGGCCGATAATGTGGAGGACCACATTTCCAAGACCTTGGAAATACTAGGGCAATCCCTCAGAAAGTGGTCACTCTTACAAACACTGCAAGGGAATTTGGGTTTCAGATTCTTCATTTTAATCTTGTTGACCTCATTAACACTCCCAGTACTATTAACATTAACTGGTTGCTTGTATCCAACATATGATATGGTTGGAGGCTTAGTCCTTTCCGGGTTCTTCTTCTTCTCTTTCTATTTCTTCTTCTCTTATCAACTTGGCTACTTTCTTTAGAGCTTTCACTAGGTGAAGAAGGAGAAATGGAAGGAGACTTAATGGGTGAAGAAAGAGAAAATTCAACATGAGGTTGATGTGTCGGTTATGTACTTACATCTGAAGCATTAGGTGTAGGTGAAGCACTGGGAATATTCGAGATCACCTGAGTGGGGAAGAACCAAACTGATAATCCAATGGTGAGTCCCAAAAGACTCAATGTGGCAATGTATGAAGACCAATGTTTTCAACAGAAGGAAAGGTTAAAGGTTCCCCAATACAAGGGGTTCCTCCATTGGTACTCCCAGGAGTTGATGCCATTAACACTGACTCAACCTGAGGTCCATGAAGTAAAAAAAACAGCACGCACTATGAATCTAAGAAGAAAACAATAAAACAAAACTTCCCACAATGAAACCACTAGTTGGTGATGAAATCCAATGTCGCGAGATCATTATAGGAAGGGGAAGGGATAAAGTGGGTGGATCAGTTACGTTGGTGACCTTATTATCGGACTTATATCATGCAGTAATTGTGGATTTACCCTCCAAGGAGCCCGAGAAAGTTTGACCAACGTCTGTTCCAGGTACAGTGAGACTTCCCTTCACCGTCACCTTGTGTAAAGACCCTAAATATTATGGCTACTAAGGTCACCAAATCATAGTCAGCCTCTGGGCAGGTATAATCGTCAATCTAGTTTGAACGTATGGGCGAGATAACAAGTCTGAAATGCTTCAAGAGAACCGAGGACAAGTGGGTCGGTAGAACTCCAGAGGACCTTGAACGGATTCAGAATTCACGAAGCACCGAGACCAAATGAAGACAGTTGAACCTCAAGAAGAACCCCCAATATACAATATGACTACTATGAACGATTGAACCACGGAGGGATAATATCCATAACTCTCCCGAGCACAACCTCGTGCGTAACCCTTCTGTGAGAGGGGGATCCCCAGAAATCTTATACGAAAATTGTATTTTCTCTCCCTATCACAAGATACTAAGTTTGTTTGACAGCTTTGGAAAGTTATCCTTTCAACCTATTCCAAATCCCTACACCTTAAGATAATGTAGGTTTGCTAACAAAAAATGTAAAATTGTCTGATAAATTTTAGTTTAGCGTTTGATTTTAAGGTTGTTGTTTACTCAGAGGTGTATGAGAGTGAAAATTGATGATATTATGACTCAATTCCCAAAACATGCATAAGAAATGATAAGTAGTCTTTTCTTTCAATGAATGTTTATTTAAGGGAAGGAGAATGAATTTTATTTTCACTGTCAAACACTAAGATGCAATGACCTCATGCAATCGTTCTCAATCAAGAATTTGATCCAATGCTAAAATGTTCAGAAATTGGTTTCAATATCCAAAAGCCAAACATGAAAAAAATATCATTTTGTTTATATGTGACTGATAATCAGTTTGATGGAAAGCTTCCTATGTTAATCAGAGTTCAATATCTGTGAGATTTAAGCAATCGGAAGAAAACTCCACATAAACAAAAACACACCCTCGTTGTGATCAAACAAGAAACAAAAAGAAAACCAAATCCAGATAGGAGGAAATGCTTGGAGAAAAGACCTCAAAGATAAAAATGAAACAGTGAATAGATCTTTGAATTCCCTTACAATAGCTTTCATTCAATCTGATAAGTGTGAAAGAACTAGATCGAATCCAAATCTCAAGAAAAAAGAGTGACACAAAGTAAGGAAAAAATGTCAAAAATACAAACAAAATATAATAAATTATTAGAAATCAATAGGTTGTTGGCCAAAACAAGGACACATTGAGATGGTAGTAATCTTGAGCAGGTGAAATCAACAAAAATGGACTCAAAGATCAACTCCCCATAAGGTTTTTACAGAAAAAGAACCAACGCTAGGTTGTTAACGGAACCAGGGAGTTGCAACTCTCTGTGGGAGGCTGCAAGGGAGTTCCAGTGCTTTGGTGGTAGAGGCAGGGGAGTATTGGCCTCTCAGAATGCAAAATCTTTCCCAGAAATAAAAAAAACTCAGAAAAATGCAGAAATTGAGTGTGTAAGATGAATCCAGGGGCCAACAACACATTTAAGAATCAGAGACACGACATGAATAAGATATAAAGGTGAGCAAAGGAAAAAAACAAGACCAAGGAAGGAAACCAGAACTGAAATCTTCGCTCCCCAATGGAGCCGCCAATTTCTGTTACAGGGAAATTCCCCTGTGGACAGGTGAATCCCCTCTTGGGCTCTAGACTCCTAAGACCAAGACAGAAAGGTGCTAACGTTGATCACTGAAATCCATTTAAACCTAGCTAAACTAATGTATATATAAGAGGAAGAAGATGTACCTTTTTTGCGATGTTTGTCCTCGTTCTAGTCTGAGTTGAGCTCCGATCTCCAAGCTACTCGACAAGTCCTGCAATCCAATCAAAGACAAAACATGCTTCCTATTCTACTATGATTATCTTGAAACTAGATCTATCTATTAAAGACAAGTTCATGTAAATAAACATAATCTTTAAGGAAACAGGTCAAACACATATATATTAATGAAAACAAAGTAAAGTGCTTACAAATGTACATGCAAATGTAATAGCCTCACCAAACACTCTTTGTCCAAACACTTTGATCAAATGATCCATGGGAAGAATGACTATGATTCGTTTATTATCTTCCTTATGAGATCATAAGTTTGATGCCAATAATGTCTCTCCCTTTCATCATGAGGAGGCCTCCTTACATAGTCTTGGAGAGGCCTAATGATCTAAAAATAGGGGGCTGACTTGTTATGCTATGAAAGCACCCTCTACTTCATTAAAATAAAACTTTTCAGGACCTTGCTCAATGTGTTAAAATAATCAAGATAGATTATGTGCCAAGTTTATGCATCTTCTTTTAAATGTTCATGTGTGAGGAAATTTTCCTTTGAATGGTAAAATATGTGTTTTAAATAAATACATAGCAAACATAACTTGCAACAAATAAACCATCAAACTCACAACAATAACAAGATGATAAAGGAGTTCACCCCTCTCTGGGCTACATCTCCTTGAGCCTCCATCAATGGACTTGGCTCTTTGGGATTAATTTTTCAAAGATTATTTTACAAGCTGCTTCTCAACTCCAATGGAAATACTGACTGTACAATTGGGTTTAGAATACATAAAACCCCCATAAATGACTAATAGAACTCTGAAAATGGATCATGGCTCATCCGGGCATGACCTCTTCTACATGTGGCCTTGAGCTTCCCTGAGATTCCTTATGGAAACAACACCTATAAAAGTCCTCAAATGCCTTTGAAACCTATCCCAATGTGTTCAGAGCATAAAAATTAGCCAAAAATGACTATTCAGTCACAGAAAACAGACTTGGGCTCATCTGAGCATGGCCTCAATCAATGAGGGCTTCAAGCTCCCTGGAGCTCTTTGAAACTTCAATGGTGAAAAAACTACAAAATAAGTCTTCAAATGCCTTTGAAAACAGTGCCAATGGATTTAGAACATCCAAACACCCCTATTTGGGCTTTTTCGACACCTCATTTGGCCAAAAAATGAAGAAGTTAGGCCTCCTGGAAATTTCCTCCTTCAAGCTTGTTGTCTCTGGTTTGCCAAAATGCATCCTTGTATGTCCAACCTAGCACACATGCTCAATCTCGTGCTAAAACCTAGCACCGGGTGCATAACCAAAAAATGGTGCAAACTGTAGGACGGTTATGGGTGTGCCTATCCCCCTAACCGCCAAGGTCGTGGTCATAAGGGTCACCATGTGACCACGCACATATACAAAAAGGGTTACGTTGCAGCTTCAATTGGGGGCTTGACAAGTGTCAAATCATGGACTAACCATTTGAAAATGTGCACATGGATTTCCATGCATTTTCTTGGCTGTGCTCATATGGATATGGGTTGTGTGATCGGGGGCTGGGGCTAAGCCCCAGCCTGGACACGCCCCAACTCAACGCATATTCAAACTTAAATATAATTAAAATGATATATATAATAAGACTCAAGTGGTGGCACGCTGGTTGGGTGGACTTTGCCAAGACTTTTCCATGGTGGGGGAGGTCCGGGGTTTGATCCCCATGGACTCCATAATATTTTAAACAACCAACCTATACCATGGCACCACTCCATTTGCCCATTAAATGCCACGTGTTGAAACATCATTCCTCCACATCTACCAATAAATAATAGCCATGTCATCAGCTTCCACCTCAACGTATGGACATTCCATGTCATCGTACGTCCTCTACCACGTCAACATCCATATAGACTGTACAGACTGTACAGTCAGCACAATTTTTTTTTGCATGTTTGACGATTCGAACAGAACGTGATATCTCATTCATCCAACACCCGTTTGAACCCAAACGAGTTGTGTTGGGTTCGTGACGATGAGGGCTATGCACTCATTCATTTTGAGGCAATTCCAAGAACTTTGATTTTTGAGCTAAATTTTGACCCCTTGTCCAGATTTTGATCACGCCTTCCCACTAAAAGGATTTTGGACCCACAAAATCTTATGATTATTTGTCTGAGCTTCAATACTCTTCTTCTTCCAACTTCTATCAACTAATTCTACTTGAAAATTCTTTTTGAAAATCACCTGGATACCTTGACATGCCTTGCACTACAACTGACTATGTCCCTCAACCACTGTTCTTTTGCTGCTGACCCACTGTTCTCTTTGTTCTTGGAAGACTGCCAGCCTTCCCACTGAGAATCAAGTCCCTCTTGCGAGCTCTTTGGCATCAAAACAATTCACTCTCCAATGGATGCAAAAACTTTCCTGCGACATCTTGTCACAATCCAAGAAAACCATCAATCTTGAAAACAAATTTATACAAGACTGAAAATGATGCCAACAAAGTTTTTTTTGCTTTTCAAGCAAACAGTCGCATCTTGTACTTCATCAAAGCACATGGTGTTTTCCTGCATCTTGGTGTACTCAAAATCAACTTACAAGCCAACAAACACCATCGACTAAACATAAGTCGAAAAACATGATCGATACAACATAGTCGTCAAGAAAACATTGACACAAGATGAGACTCATTTGAAACATATCGACCATCCCAAAATGAAAAGTCAACATTCATGATACACAATCATGTTACAATCATGAGTCATTCATGATGAACTATCACCAGGTTCACTATTTACACACACACAAAAACACATGTATGTGCATAGCTCTTCAACTCTCCTTCAAGTACAAACATAAGTACATAAACCTAAAACATGTGGGTACATAAGAGCTGAATATGAAAAATATATATGGCTGTAACAAGTGAGCATCATACCCATCTTTTACATCGTCCTGGCGAAGTTGTGCAACAAACAAGAATGCCTTCAAACGAATTGCATTCACATGCAACTCGCATCATACAAGTTGTGATAAATCGCTGCAACTTTTCATGCTTTCAACATAAATGCACACATAAGGCTGAACTGTGCATCTACAACAGAAAAATGCAAGCCTTACTTGCTCAAGAAATTCAACCATTTCTTACCAAGCGAACTCAATGGTGAATTTTTTTGCTGCAAATCGTCCTCTTGTGAATCATCTTGA
>JASDQU011104941.1:0-23188 GCA_032191745.1 Picea mariana
TTTGGAGACCAGATTGTCATGAAAGTGTAACCCACCTTCGTGATTCCACCCATTTTCTTTCTTCGAAACCTAACCTGAGTACACTTTACATTGTTTCCTACACATCCTAGCATACACACACTTTGCATTGCTTCCCCTAGATCCCAACTTTGACACATGTTAGATTGTTTCCTCTGCATATTTACAGCCGCTTACTTCCTTTTACTAAGTTCTATGCCATATGTTTTTACTTTTTTTTTATAATAAACATTGTTACTTAAAATAAATTTAACTCAACAATATTTTTAAAGTTAAACATATGCATAAAAGCATTTTGTTCATTTCATATACTTATTTTTTTATAATAAATAATGTTACTTAAAATAAATTCAATTCAACAATATTTTTTAAGTTAAACATATGTATAAAAGCATTTTGTTCACTTTATATACTTATTTTTTATAATAAACATGTTACTTAAAATAACTAAGTATCGAGAATTAGTGGTGGGAACATAGAAAATAAAATTGCCATAAATCAGTCAATTATCATGCAAATTACATCATTGGTCAGAATCCATGCTATGGAACTATTGGAAGTACAAAGTTGCAAAGTTCGGGAGTACAGGAGGATGAGTGATATGAATAATCTGCACAAGGGTTCAAATTAGACTAAGAGTTGGTTGTGTGGGGCATATGCCTGTGTAGATGTCCTAAAGATATATTTGTGCGGGTGATATGTCTGTGCGGAAGATATGTATGTTTAACAATATTTTTTAACTTAATGTTTGTTGATTATCAACTTTTAAAAGTTGTTGGGGCGACATTCAATGCCAACATAAATGAAACTAACATATATTTAAAGTTAAACATATGCATAAAAGAATTTTGTTCACTTTATATACTTAATTTTTATAATAAACATTCTTACTTAAAATAAATTCAACTAAGTATCGAGAATTAGTGGTGGAAACATAGAAAATGAAATTGTCATAAATCAGTCAGTTATCATGCAAATTACATCATTGGTCAGAATCTATGCTATCAAACTATTGTAAGTACGGCGTTGTCAAGTGTGGAAGTGTGGGAGGATGAGTGATATGAATTATCCACACAAGGGTTCTGTAACGACCCTCGCCGTTACAACAGACCAACGACGTAAACCCGACACAATTGTTTTTTTCTTTTCAATGCATTAGGAAAATTGAAACACCATAATAAATGGAAGCATCGTCGAAGATCATCAAGGAGTTATAGAATTCAAATAAACCAACACATGTAATAAAATTTTATGGCGCAAGAGAGCATAATTACTAAATCCATCTTGCAAAGGCATAAGTTGATGCGCACATTTACTTATTTAAAAATTTTAGGCGCAAACAACAACTGCTTAACTCTGAGGCATGCGTTTAAATCACTCATCGAAAAACCATTATCAACATCATTATCTCCAGGTGCACGCATGATCTGATTACAATTTTAAACCAAATCGACATCAACAAAACGTGCACAAATAATCTAAGGACTTAGGAATCATACATCAACATTAATCGGTGCACGCTATTAATCTGAGACTTTACCATTCGTCGGCATTCCACATTCAAGTGCAAGAGTAAACTATCCCTTAAACATGGTGCAACAACAATGAAGTATTCAATCGATCACACACCTAAGTTATTCATGATGCTACTGTATTTTAGTTCCAAACAAACATGCATCCTCTATAAATTGTGGTTCCATCAGGAACTAGTTAATGATTCCATCATTAATTTCATCACACCTCTAGCATTATATCTGGCATTAATTTCATGACAAAAGATTTATCATCAGCTTAAATTCGTGGTGCAGGGGTAAGCAAGTTATTTAACCAACACTCATCAACTTTTTGGCATGGAGCAAGGGTATTCTTCATTTAAATCATGGCGCTGAGAATTATAAACACATAACCAAACATACTTCAACATAAATTTATGGCGCACGAGTAGTCATCAAATAATTGTGGTGCTACATAATTCACTATGAAAACATCCTTCAAATGATGCACTTACCGACCTGAAACATTCTAACATAACCTATCATAATCTAGATCATCCTTCTCACCTATCATCACCTAATCAAGAGGCAAAGAGAGATTCTAGGATACTTAGAATCTTCGAGCTAAAGGAAAAAAGTGAGTAGGGGGATTCACATAGGGTGTCGAGAGAACCGTAAGAGAGAAATAAGACTACAATACATGCAGTACAGCAAGTACAATCGAATGCACTATGCAAGTTGTAGTAACCGGAATCAACTCCATAATTTACTATAATGCAGAATAATTAAAGATGGTTTAATTTGGATGCAAATATAAAAAGACAATAGGGTACAAGCAGGTTTAGTCGATAGCGCCACTAGTTGGTTCATGTTCAACAGCCTGCTGCTGCAAGAATTTATGAAAAATTCTATGAAAAAGTATTCCCAAGCACCCGCCATTCAGCAAAGCGAATAAAGGTTTCTCGGTAAAAGGAAAGCAGATGCACATTCTTAAAGAAGAATGCAAGAGAGAGATTTATGATGGGTAAGCTAGTTGGGCGCATGGTGGGACAACGCTAAAAATGAAACAGCAATTTATTTTTTTTGTAGGGGTAACTTACCTGGGACACATGGCACAAGTTTTGAAGGTGTAGGGCTCGGACTCCTAAGTGAAATTGAAGGTGGAAAAAGGGCGAATCAAAGGTTGTACACCCAGGGAGAAAATTAGGATAAAATCTCTGATAACCAGGCAGAAAATTGCAGAGAGACTTGGGGAAAGATAATCATAGGAAGGGAATCTGATGAGGATTACAGCTAATGCAAAAAGAATCCCAAGGAATGATACACCGGGATACCAAGTTCCAGTCTGCTCTTCTTTTACTACACTGGAAACCGCCCACGAGGAAGGGAGAACTAGTGTAAAATTTTGTCTCTTGCCTAATGTTGGGGGTTTTATAGCTAGTGATTAAACTATCAAACATCAAGAGAGGAAGGTCTCGACCAGTGCAGTCTATTCCCACGGTAAGTTTCAACAAGAGGTTTTGGAAAAGAGGTGAAGACTAGTCTATGCTAGGTGTGAATAAGAATACCTGAGGTGAAAGGAAATCCAAAATAAATTGCAATGGGTGAAAAAAGGGATGTGAAAGGAAAGAGGGGTGATTCCATATTCCTTAGCTCTTAGAGGTAAAAATAAAATAAAATAAACATAAGCGTTCCCACTCATGTGCATCATACCTGAGCCTGCACTACTATCTGACTGAGTAAATCAGTCAAACAGTTCAAGGACTCTTATTTACACAAAATCCTTCACTCTTGCAAATGTTATGGATGATAATGCAGCATATAACATCCTTATCCTTAGCGATAGTTTGACATTTGAATGTAAGAAGCAAGAGGTTTCCAATTTTTAGGAAAACGTTGTTTGGAGTGATCGTTTTCCTACTCGAAAGAGTGGTCGAACAAAATGAGAAACGAGCTTGGAGAGGGCGGCCACTACCATCCAGAAACTAGTTTATATCACGTTTAAGTTTCATTTGTTGCAATGAATTGGAGTTTTCCTACGTAGAATGAAACAAAAATATGAATCACCTCCAAAAACGTTGAGTCAAATGTTGTGAAAGAAGACTTAATCGTAGGGAAAGTGTTCTTTCCCCAAAACGTTGAGAACGTGATACATGGTTGGGCTATATAAGTAATACAACAACATAGAGGGTGAAGGAGACATGACGACTTGGAAAAAATACCCTACAATTGCAGAAGGTACTCTGAAGGACAAGGCCATGGATTACTTGCGAACGCATAGGTTCTTGGTAAAACAAAAGGGGTTTAAGATGGTGTGCCACGACGGTGGCCAATTAGATCCAGATTTATTTATTAATAATAATTAAATCAATGCAAACAAAATCCTTGACTTTAGGCATTTCCCACCCATTAATTATAACATATCCTTGCTACTCAAAAACAAGCACCACTCAGAGTTCGACAAGGGACAACCAGAATTCACCATTTCTCAAATAGAATTAATATTTTATCCACAAAAAGACAAAAGATCAGATTTCATGGCCATCCATTAACTAACAAAATGTAAATCAATAACCCCCGAAGTTAGTCAATACTAAACACAAAAATTCACCAAAATTCGACAATTTAATCATCGGATTTGAACAACATTTTAACACAGAAGCTTCACGATTCTTAACCATTTAAACATAGAATTTAAGTAACAATTTAACATATAATTTCACAACTTTCAAAGCTTGTTGTGAAGGGTAAAAGGGAATTACCATGACTGAAGGAGAGAATCCAAAAGATGTCCTTCTGCGCTTTCACTCCCTCCTGTCTCCTGCTTGCTAACCGTTGAGACCTCACCGGTACCTCCCAACCAGTGCTAGGGGTACTTTTCTTCCTCCTGAGTGCCCCGAGCCGAAAAGGGGCCACGTGCAAAAAACCAGAGAATATCTAGCGTGCATCGTAAGTTCAAGATACCACTCCCTATCGAGATGGGCATCCCAACTCCCACAAGAAAAATTCAATCAAGAAAAATATCGGCAGCGTAAACTTACACCTACCAGTCGTCATCCATAATCCGCCATTCCTTTTATAGAGTATTCTTTATGATTAGTTTCCAAAACTCCCATTAGATTCTTTTTATTAAATTTATTTAGGATAAACCTCCCCCGTACACATGTCACTCTATCCCTTAGTTGCACCAGAAAATCAATTTATTAATTAATTAAATTTGCCTATTTCCCTCACCCACCTAAAAGCGTTCCTAAAAATGCTCCTCGATGTCCATTTATTCCATTACAATTCTTAAATGACTTATGCCTTACTTAAATCCTAGTTGAGTTAATAAATAGAAAGTTCCAAAGGCTAGATTCCTTACTAAGTTAGACATTCCCCTTTTTCTTTAAGTTTCCCCTTTTCTTTAAGTTTCCCCCTTTTTAACTAAGTTAAGAATTAGCAAGTTTAGACAAACAACCATTTACCCCCTTTTAATGATTAAACCTTCATTAAAAAATTTACTTTATTTAATAAAGCTTGAATTTTCTTTACCCCCTTCTTGTTTGATGCAGACCCCCGACCCTCGAGCCAAGATCCACACAGGATCATTCTAAAATATTCCCCTGAGTCTGATTGACCCTTAGATTGCCCCACAAGGAATACCTCACACACATGATGGTGTATCCATAGGTCCTTATAAGTTATGCCTATGTGAGAAAACACCAAGCGCTAAATCTACCCACTTGACCAACAAATATGGTTACAACCTTTGCTGAAACAGGATTTCGAGTTTCGCGACTTCATGAATCATGATTCCTGTTGTCGAGTCTTTGACTCTTCGACCCTATGAAACCCAAAATGTTGAACTGTTGAAATCCTTGACCACTTCCTCCTCCAAAGGTGTGTCACATTTTGCAACTTCAGGATTCCTAATGCAAAGGGTCCCAACTCCTTGTCCTCATAATGCCAAAATATCAAACCCCAAAACGTTCAGTGAAGGCTGGCTTTCCTGTAAATATGATCTAGACTTTTTTCACTGATTCAGAGTTTCTGACTTCGCGAATCCGGATGCAAGTTTCCTGGCTCTTCAACCTCCGAACCCCGAAATGTTCAACGAAAATTGACTGCGCCTGGTGACGAGCACATGCCACCTGTCTCCTCCACTGTACTCTGTTTCTGACATGGATTCTTGCCACCTGTCACATGAGTTATTCGAATTTCGGGACTTGAACAAACGTTCGACAGTCGTTCCTCTCCCACTTCAAAACCCTGAACTTCGAAATTGCCCCTCCATTGGGATCAATGGCTACAAGCCTCCCTTGATCCGATGACCTACGTTTCTTTGAGATTCATGGGTCAAGAGTCCCGAATCTTGCCCTTTGTATCCTCTGGTAGCCAAAATACTGAAATTTCCTTTCGGGGATTTCCCCGAAACCTTGACCGCTACCATGTGTCCTCTGGCCCGCTTCCTGGGACCCACCTTTTGACATTTTTCTCTTCGGGATTTTGGGAGTTGCGTTGACCATGCAACTCCACCTCTTGAGTCCCAAAACTCTGAAACCCAAACTTCCAAAGCCTTACCTCCTTACATGATCTACGACTGTGATCTGCCTCAATCCGATGGCTCCTGCTGTATCGGGATTTCACAAAACGAGAGTTCACGATGCAACGAATCCTTCTCCTTATCGTTCTAAATCCTGAACTCCAAAAAGGAAATTCTCATGCGATATCCAATGGTTCTCGTTGTTTTGGATCCAATGGTTGTTATCTGTCCTGAGCTTGTGGGTGTCTAAAGACACTCCCTTTACCCTTCTCGCCGATCTACAATATCTAACGACTCATGGAATTTCTCACTTCTCGATGAAGTGGCTCCACCGTCCATTCCTGTTGTTCGCATGTGCACTCTCAGAGATTTAAACTCTGTGTGGCTTTCTCCCGAATCTGACGGTTGTTGGGTATTCGTATAAGATATGAAGGCCCAGATCTCTTCTCCTTGCACGCTTTCCTGCCTACGCCTGGACGTAGATTTCAATGGTCTAGATCTTCTCCTCTCAGCACCAATCCAACGGTAGTTGTAGCTCCCTCCTGAGCTCATGCTTCTTCTTCCTGCCCCTTGGAAGATTTAACAATTTTTAAAGGTCTCGGCCTTTGCTTCCTTCTCCTCCCTACAATCCCTGCAACCTTGGTCTCGTCTGCATTCTAAGAGGTGTTCCCTCTCCTGAGCTTCCTTTATCTCTAAACCCTGGAAAGGGTTTCTTGACCTCTGGACTCCTTATAGGATCCCTGCACACCATCATGCTATCCGTCCTAATCTTATCTGCTCGAACCTCTAAGGTATTCAACCCTTACCTTCTCCTTCAAATGGAGATTGGTGCCCTCTGGAAACTTATGCTCAAGCATTCCTTGCTGAGCCTACAGGGTGTTCAATAACCCTGTGAAGGTCTTCCCTTGACACTTCTCTTACCCCTGAACTCAAACAAGAGTTCCTCTGTGCACTCTTTGTACTTTCTCAATGCCCTTCTGGTAGAGCTCTACAAAACCTACAGTGGTTCTGTCTTCTCAACAAACTCTAAAGAGAGTTCCTCCTGTGTCGTCTATGCACGTGCTCAATGCCCTCTGGCAGAGCTTCCACAGAATCCCTCAGTGATTTTGTTTTCTCTATGCCTTCCTCTACAAAGTCTTACCTCCAAGGTGTTCAGAAACCTTGAGGCTTCTCCTTGGGTCTAATACTTCCTCTGGTGTGCCCTCCTAGCACATCTTTGTCTAAAATTCCGTAGAATTCAAAAGTGCACTCGTTGCACTAGCTTACAGAACCCACAACGCTCTGTCATGCAACCTCTTTCATGAAGCCTCAAAGAACTAGACCTGAAATCAAAGAACTCTTAGACAAGGACTCTTGTCTATAAACTACAAATGTAAACAAACACACATATACAACATATAAACACATAAATACATTCATTCATGAACTCATAAACACATGAACAACAACATGCAAGAAAAATTGCTCTGTTTGTATTAATCTGAAATGCATGATTATAATGTGTCTGAGCTCGCAATGCAACAGAGTCTCGGCTCTCCTCTCTTCTTCCTATCCTCTCTTCTCCTCTGCCTTCTACAGACTAATCTCTCCTTGATGAAAACAAAAGAAGATCCTTTTTACAAAAGGGGGCTCCTCGAGCTCTTCCCTCCATCCTCACCAACTCTTCATTAATTACAATTCAATTTCATTGAATGGGCCATCTAATCTGAATTAGATCTAGATCCCCATCAACACATCATCCATTAAAGGAGACACTAACTACAGCATGCTCAAAGGCACGGCTTGGCTCTTTGACCTTACAATAATTTAAAACTATTTCAAAATTTGAATTTTTGAAAGTGAGAGGGTCGCGCCTCTCCTCCTTCCATTGAATGCGCACTTGAAGTGTTGGTTGGTTAGCGCGTAGCTGGCTTGGAGCAATGCTCCTGCATCCTACTCCTCTGCTGTGAAAAATTCATGAGCTCCTGCTCATGAGCTTCCCAGCATTGCTGTTGAAATCCACCTAGATCCCAAACAGTTCTTTGGAGTTGTCCTACTCCATTCCCTTGTTGTTGTTGCTGTTGTTGCCCTGCTGCTATGGCAGGTTCTCCTTTGCTCAGCTTTTCCTCACTGGTAGTTTCTGTCGCTGACCTCAACATCAGCCTTCTGATCTCCTCAATCACCTCATCCAACTACTCCCATGGATAGCTCCCCTTTTGCAGCCTTCTCCACTGCACTTCTTCCCTACAAATGGGTAGATCATCTCGATCCCTCAGACTATCTTCTTCCTCTCTTGTGGCATTGAGTTACCACTCTGTTGCGGACTCTAATTTTGCAATCCTATCACTGAGTTATTGCTCAGCTTCCTTCTCTGACAGTTTTTGCTTCTGCCATTTCTCTGGCTGGTGTATTTCTAGCTTCCCCCAGTCGCTCCTTGGGCTGGTATTCTCCCTCTATCTCCAACCTGATCTGTTGGATGTGCATGCCCTGCACCTTCACCTTTCTCTCCAAGGCTTCAATCTCTTCACATAGAACAACAAATTCTATGTTGTATGTTTCCTCCTCTTCTGCTTCTGTACAGTTAACTTCTGTTCGACTCCTTGGCCGAAAATTTCAAGCCATTCCAGTGAATGCTCATCTTCTTCTGTTGCAAGCTCCAGTGATGCAATTATCTCCTTTTCAACTTCCTGGCTGAAAATTTTGAGCCATTCTTCCGAATGCTCTTCCTCTCCTGCAGGGGAAAACATCAGTGTCTTATCCATTTCTTATTCTTCTTTGACATTCTCTGCTAGCTGTCCTTCTTCTGCTGCTGCATCTGCAACACATGATCTACCCTCAACTGGGATTTTTGGTAGGAATACCTCAATTCCTCCAATGATAAGAATTTTTTTCTGATTCTCCTTATCTATCAGCTTTCCTTGCTGATATGAACTCACCTCTGAGATCATCTTCTCTGTCAGCTCCTCTTGTTGATCCAAACTCATCCCTAAGTTCATGAGACTTTTAGACAGTCTCATCTCCTTCCCCTTGCCCACCTGGAAATATGGGATTTCTACTTTTCCCACCTGGCAGTTCATGAGATCCTCCAGCAGTCTCATTTCATTGCCCACCTGGCAATTAGAAAATTCATCTCCGCCCTCCTGACAGTTCATGAGATATGTAACTGATCTCCCTTCCTCATCACTGAGATTCTTCCTAGTCTCTGGTTCACAGATATGAACCATCTCTTCTTCAACCCTGAGGTCTTCCACATACCTCAACCATCTCCTCAACAGTCTTCGTTGTCTTTTGGCCGACAATTTCTTGACTGGCCACTTTGATTTCCTCTTCAGAGGCCATTCATATACCCAATGCGGCTTTGCATCCTGCTGCATCCGCAGTGCAAGCTCATCCATTCTCACCCTTATCTCAGCGAGCTCTTTATCCATCGCATCTTTTCCCAGTTGCTAATGGTTCTTCTTTCCACCATGTCCATGGTCTTTAGTAGCCATCTTCCTGTTCATGTCTGCCTTCCTGGAAAACTTGTTGTTGTCACTCTACAATTGAGAGCACTTCCAACATCTCCTTACAGTCGACCTAACTATCTATTTGTTTGTTGCACACCTTGCAATAACCCTTTTACCTATCTCCTACAAGCTCTTCTTCATCTGAAATATATAGATGAAGTTCTACTCTGATACCAAATGATGCAGACCCCTGACCCTCGGGCCAAGATCCGCATAGGATCATTCTAAAATCTTCCCCTGAGTCTGATTGACCCTTTGATTGCCCCACAGGGAATACCTCACACACATGACGGTGTATCCACAAGTCCTTATAAGTTATACCTACGTGAGCAAACACCAGGCACTAACTCTACCCACTTGAACAACAAATATGTTATGACCTTTACCGAAATAGGATTTCGGGTTTTGTGAATTCGCGAATCCTATTGTCAAGTCTCTGACTCTTCGACCCTCAGAAACCTGAAATGTCAAACTGTCGAAATCCTTGACCGCTTCCTCCTCCAAAGGTGTGTCGTGTTTCGTAACTTCGGGATTCCTAATGCAAAGGGTCCCAACTCCTTATCCTCAGGAATGTCGAAATGATGAACCTCGAAACATTCAGTGAAGGTTGGCTTTCCTGTAAATATGATCAAGACTTTTTTTGTCGATTCGGAGTTTCGGACTTCACAAATTCGCGAATCCGAATGCAAGTTTCCCAGCTCTTCAACCTCCGAACCCTGAAATGTTCAACGAAGATTGACTCCACCTGGTGACAAGCACATGCCACCTGTCTCCTCCACTATACTCTATTTTCGACATGGATTCTTACCACCTGTCACATGAGTTTTCCGACTTTCGGGACTTGAACGAATGTCTGATAGCCGTTCCTCTCCCACTTCAAAACCCCAAACTCTGAAATGGCCCCTCCAACGGGCTCAACGGCTACAAGCCTCCCTTGATTTGATGGCCTATGTTTCTTTAGGATTTCATGGGTCAAGAGTCCTAACTCTTGCCCTTTGTATCCTCCGGTAGCCAAAATATCGAAATGGCCTTTCGAGGATTTCCCCAAAACCTTGACCGCTACCATGTGTCCTCTGGCCCACTTCCTAGGACCCACCTTTTGGTGTTTCTCTCTTTGAGATTTCGAGAGTTGCGTTGACCATGCAACTCCACCTCTTGAGTCCCGAAACTTTGAAACCGAAACTTCCAAAGCCTTACCTCCTTGCACGATATACGACTATGATTTTCTTCGATTCGATGGCTCCTGCTGTATCAGGATTTCATGAACCGAGAGTTGGCGATGCAGTGACTCCTTCTCCTCATCATTATAAATCCTGAACTCCGAAACGAGAATTTTCATGCGAGATATCCAATGGTTCTCTTTGGTTTGGATCCAACGGTCACTATGTCTCCTGAGCTTGTGGGTGCCGAAAGACACTCCCTTTACTCTTCTTAGTGATCTGTGAGATCTAACGGCTCACAACATTTCACACTTCTCCACGAAGTGGCTTCGTCGTCCATTCCTGCTCTTCGCATGCACACTCTCAGAGATTTAAACTCTATGCAGCTTTCTCTCGAATATGACAGTTGTCAGGTATTCGCATAAGATATGATGGCCCAGATCTCTTCTCCTTGAGCGATTTCCTACCTGCGTGTAGACATAGATTTCAATGGTCTAGATCTTCTCCTCTCAGCACCGATCCAATGGTAGCTTTAGCTCGCTCTTGAGCTCATGCTTCTTCTTCCTACCCCTTGGAATATTTTCCAAGTTTCAAAGGTCTCGGCCTTTGCTTCCTTCTCCTCCCTACGAGCCCTACAACCTTGGTCTCGTCTGCATTCTAAGAGGTGTTCCCTCTCCTGAGCTTCCTTTATCTCTGAACCCTCCAAAGGGTTTCTTAACCTCTGCACTCCTTGCAGGATCCCTACACACCACCGTGCTATTCATCCTGAGCTTATCTGCTCGAACTTCTAAGGGATTCAACCCTTACCTTCTCCTTCAAATGGAGATCGGTTCCCTCTGGAAACTTATGCTCAAGCATTCCTTGCTGAGCCTGCAAGGTGTTTAGCAACATTGTGAAGGTCTTCCCTTGAAACTTCTCTTACCCCTGAACTCAAACAAGAGTTCCTCTGTGCACTCTTTGTAATTGCTCAATTCCCTCTTAGAAGAGCTCTACAAAACCTACAGTGGTTATGTCTTCTCAACGAACTTGAAAGAGAGTTCCTCCTATGCCCTCTATGCACGTGCTCAATGCCCTCTAGCAGAGCTTCCATAGAATCCCTCAGTGATTATGTTTTCTCTGTTCCTTCCTCTACACAGTCTTACATCCAAGGTGCTCAAAAACCTTGAGGCTTCTCCCTAGGTCTAAGACTTCCTCTAGTGCACCCTCCTGGCACGTCTTTGTCATAAATTCCACAAAATTTAGAAGTGCACTCGTTGCACTAGCTTACAGAACCCATAGCATTCTGTCATGCAACCTCTTGCATGAAGCCTCAAAGAACCAGACCTAAAATCAAAGAACCCTCAGACAATGAATCCTATCTGTAACCTACAAATGTAAAAAAACATACATCTACAGCATATAAACACATAAATACGTTCATTCATGAACTCATAAACACATGAACAACAACATGCAGGAAAAACTGCTCTGTTTGTATTAATATGAAATGCCTAATTACAATGTGTTCGAGCTCGGAATGTAACAGAGTCTCGGCTCTCCTCTCTTCTTCCTATCCTCTCTTCTCCTCTGCCTTCTACAGACTAATCTCTCCTTGTCGAAAACAAAAGAAGATACTTTTTACAAAAGGGGGCTCCTCGAGCTCTTCCCTCCATCCTCACCAACTCTACATTAATTACAATTCAATTTCATTGAATGCACCATCTAATGTGAATCGGATCTAGATCCCCATCAACACTTTAGCCATTAAAGGTGACACTAACTACAGCCTGCTCAAAGGCACATATTGGCTCTTCGGCCTTACAATCATTTAAAACGATTTCAAAATTTGAATTTTTTAAAGTGAGAGGGCCGCGCCTCTCCTCCTTCCATTGAATGTGTGCTTGAAGTGTTGGCTGGCCAGTGCATAGCTGGCTTGGAGTGATGCTCCTGCATCATTGTTATATATCTAATTAGTTTTTTTTTGTTCATAGGTTCTACTTAGACCTAGGTTTTAAATTCACTAGGCTTGGCGAAAGTTCTTAAAGGAAATTTTTTTATTAAACTTTACTCATCACATCATTCATTTTAAGGATGACTAGGTCCTAAGGAGGCATACTTTTGTAGGCACTAGGTTTATTAACTTACCATATTTAAAATCGTGACGTTCCCTTCAGGACACACTACGTGCTCCAAGGATGCCACTTGCTTCTTTCTATTTTATTTGTGTGATGTATTGTTCAAGACGCACTACGTGCTCCAAGGGTGCCACTCACCTCCTGACTGAATTTGGTGGATGTCAAACCTTTGGAGTCAATACTCCATCAGGTGATCTTGTGGGATACTAAGGGTCTCTAAGGAATAAGGACCTTGCCTTATTGTGTGCCCCTTAGAATCATCGTGAGTGATTGTCACAGTCTTCCCCATGGCATCGCGAGTCTTCTCGAACTAGGTAATCGTTCACCTATAGTTTGAGCCACGATGGGAGTGCTAGTAGGTTGTGGCACAGATGCTGCCACACCTCTCCCTCAATGTCTCTGGTTGTCGTGTAGGATCACTTTAATCCAATGTAAGTCTGGTTAGCAAGCTACCATCAGCCTGCATCCATCAACGAAATGCATTAGCGATAATAATCAACATCATAATATCTAGTCATATGCCACATGTAATATCAAAACATTCAAACCATAACCATCTGCTCCCTGACTCGATCTGGAGTCCAAGGGGATCCATCGATGTTTTCGACATCCTCAACCTATCAAGAGTCTTTCACACTCAGGAGAAACCAATTAATAGCACTTGTCTATACATAATAACATAACATAACATCATAAATCATAATCTCATCATTAGAATCCATGAGCAAATCAATCACTCATATTATGAACTGGATCACTTGCATGCAAGTGTCCTCAAAGAATAAGTCACATCAAAAGTCCGTGCAAGAGAGGGATGTTACATACACCCCCTCTTGTTTTAAACTTCGTCCTGAAGTTTCACAGTACACAAATTGCATAAATAAAGTATCTGACAATATCTAAATGTCTAGCCATCAAACCAAATGGAAATTGTTGACGCATGTCATATGTGTCCTCCCAGGTAGCTGAGTGTGGACTATAATTGTCCTACTTGACCATGACCTGATCAATAGTTCGATGCCATGGATGTCGAATGTGATAGTCCATGAATCAGATAGGCTCCACTGTGAGCGCACCCTCGCCCAACATCCACCAAGAACTCAGTCAATCTCATGCGTAGGATAATTGATCTAAATTTGGATGCAGATACAACATAAACATCTCGCAGCACCTCAAAGATTAAGGCACGAGTAGCCGTTAGACCCTTCATAACTATGGTCGACGCGATGCGCATCTGCAAACCCTTCTTCCGATCCTGTGCTTCTTCCATCCTTTTTCATAGAGTTTGTAAAAGTTCCTTCAATTCATGGATCACTTGTGGTCTTACTAGGACCCCATCCTCAAGTCGATCCCAACTCAAAGGTGTCTGATATGGTCGTCTATCAAGAAACTCAAATGGTGCCATCTTAATGGTGCTTTGATGGTTTTTGTTGCACGCAAACTCAGCCAGCGGCCAGAACTATTCCCAACGTTTATGTTGTTCCAACACACACATGCACAACACAACCTTCCCAAAATTAGGTTCATTCATTCTGTCTATCTGTTTTCCTCCGTGTGATATGTGGTACTAAAGTTAAGTGGGGTTCCTAAGGCCTCTTGGAAACTAATCCAAAATCGTGTTGTAAACATTGATCCTTGATTGGATAAGATCCTTTTAGTACATTTGGAAGTTTCAATATCTCACTGATAAAAAACCTAGCCATACTTGGCACCTGATGCATCATACGCACAGGGACAAAATGTGAACTCTTCATCAGAGTGTCAACTTTCATGACAATCGGGTCGTGCCTCCTTGCCGTCAAAGGAAATTTAATAGTTAATTCCATCGAAATGACCACCCATTTCAATTCGAGAATGGTGCGTGGTCGTAGCAATCCTGCTGGATGTCTATGTTCAACCTTCACCTGTTGACCTTCTAGACATCTTGCCATGTAGTTGACAATGTCTGCCTTTTTCCCTTCCAAAAGAAAAAGGGCTTAAGGTCATTTCTCATCTTTATGACTCCTGGATGAGCCATGTACACTACTCTATGAACTTCCAATAAGATAAAAAATTCTCACTTCGTCGTTGGGATGTAAGTAAATCCAGATATTACATCTCGAAGATCCATCATTGTCCACAGTATATCCCTCAAATTTGGTACCAATGTCGTGTCTTGCCTGAAAAATTCCTTACGCTCTTTATACCATTCAACATCACGTTGTAGTTAGAATCCTTTCACATAGATCATTTGAATAGGTATCACTAAAAATACGCCTGGTCTCTGACTCAATGCGTCCGC
This sequence comes from Picea mariana, assembly GCA_032191745.1. Lineage (NCBI taxonomy): Eukaryota > Viridiplantae > Streptophyta > Pinopsida > Pinales > Pinaceae > Picea > Picea mariana. Next base: position 15,077 of record JASDQU011104941.1, read on the forward strand.
CATTGTGTTCACTATTCCTTTTAAGTAGGAAATCTCAAAAATCAAAATCAATAAGCAGTTATGACCAATGCCTTTGCCGCGTGTTCAAGTCATTTTGCATAAAAGTTGTTGTAAACCACAGTGATCCATTTTTAGTTCTAATTTTCTTCCAATCAGTCTCCAAACTCTCAGGGAATACACGATGGCTAACAACTCCAAATTGTGTGTCACGTAGTTCTCCTCGTGCTTCCTTAACTTCCTCGATATGTAAGTGATCACTCGATCGTCTTGACTCAAGACTCCATCTAAGCCTTCCTTGGGTGTGTCAGTGCATACCAAGAAGTCCTCGTCCATGTTAGGGCCTTAGTATTGGCATTGTCGTCAACAACTCCTCAATCCTTCAAATGCTTCCATGCATTTTTTTGGTCCACACGAGCTTCTTGTTTTCTTTGACAATTCCGTAATCGAATTTTCTATCTTCCAGAAACCCTCGACGAACTGTTGATAATATCCTACTAAACCCATGAAGCTATGCACTTCTAGGACATTCCTCGGTGTGGGCCATTCCATAATAGCCTCAACCTTTATTGGATCCACAACGATACCTTCGTCAGAGATGACATACCAAAAAAATGAGCATTTCGACAGTTTCCCAAAATAGATTGTTCTCTCGTAGACACTATAGTACTAGGTGAAATAATTCGTCCTGGTCTCCCTCATCTGAGATTATTTCCAACATCGTCAAAGAGTACTTGAACAACTTGTCCAAGTGTTCACAAAACACCCAGTTCATCAATCTCATGAATACACCTGGGGCGTTTGTAAGTAAAGAGACAACTTATAGTGTCCCAACCTCATCTTAAATGTGGTCTTAGGAATGTCTTCCTCCTTGATCTGTAACTAGTGATACCCTGATCTTAAGTCGATCTTTGAAAACACCATCGTGCCCTTCATCTAATCAACAAATCATCTGTCCTAGGAAACAGATATTGGTTCTTGTTGGTTGCCTTGTTTAATTGACGGTAGTCAAGGCAGAGTACCCATGACCCATCCTTCTTCCGTATGAAAATAATAGGCGCAACCCGCAGTGACACGCTTGGACGTATAAGTCTTACGTCCAACAAATCTTCAGTTTCATTTTCAACTCCTGTAACCCAGTGGTCAACATATGATAAGGTTTTATTGCTATCGGTTATGTTTCAGGTTTTGGGTTGATGGTAAATTCCATCTTGCCTTCGGCAGCAAACCCGATAACGCTTCTGGGAACACATCCGCAAAATCTCGTACTACCGAAAGGTTGTCTAATCCTTCTACCAAATGTTTTTCATTTAGCATTAGGAGTGCATAAGCTTGCATCCCTTCCACATACTCCTTCGTAGCTGTAGGGAAAGGATGAACCTCAGGGATACTCCCTATTTTCTTCCTACAAACACTCTTCTCCTTCCCTCATCGGTGGTTCAACTCGATTTCTTTGCCTCACTGTTTGAGCATCGCATCATGTGATTTCAATTGTTTCATATCTATCATGTCCTCATAATGTCTTAAGTTAGAAACATAGGCCAGGCTTCATTACACTATTCCCCAGGTTGAAGCGATAGTTCATACCCCTTCCTCCAACAATCTGGTTTGCACCTGATGCCACTACGATGAAACTAAACTCATATGGTACAATGCCCTCACCTAATCCTATCAGCGTGGTACTAGACTAGAGATATATGTAGCACCGGGATCTAACACATACTAAAAGTTGGTTGGCGATGGTACCAGATGCCTCGATCATAGTGGACGGGTGCTTGACCTAGCAGTTATTCACCGTGGTCATGAATTCCCATGGGCCTTGCCCATCTTCACAATGGTAGTAAATCCTATTGACTTGGCCACTCTAGCCCTCTCAACTAGACCGTCATGTTGGTAAGGTGGCTCTCCACATGTCTGGCATCTGGTCTTCAGTCTAGCACTCTAGGTCCCCGAAAGTAGTAGTTGTTGGCCCACTAGCCTGAAACCCTTGGTCTATTCCACTGAACAGGCCCAACTGTTGTTGTTGTTGAAGCAGTGGTCCCCTGTAGGGGGTTCTCTACTGAGGAACCCATTGTCGTGGTGTCATAAACAAGGTTTCTAAAGACATATCTTGATACCAAGAGGTCTGGTCTAACTGACATCTGATGTTGTTTCACACCAGATGTTGTCAGTCTAGACGATCTTGTAGGAGTCCTACCCGAACTCCTGCTATCAATCTTCCTTATTTAAGAGGCCTACTGGACTACATCATGCAACGAATGAGGCATTTAGATCCTCACCTTTGCACAAAAACTGGAGTTAAGGCTGGCCATGAACTTGCTGACCTATCGCTTCTCCATGTTTAGATGCGGGCATAGTATCTTCATAAATCTGATCTCAAATCTGGCACCGTATGACCACCTTGTCGTAAGGTGCGGACGTCATCAAGATCATGCTCAATGAATTCCTTTATCAATTACTTCTCCTGAAACCGTTCTTCGAACTATTCCCATAACACAACTCTGAAATCCATGCTAGCTAAGGTAGGAGTGTCTTGTCTACCACCTTAGAAGAGCACTCCCCTTTAGTTGAATACCACCATGTATACCTTCGTGCTGGAGGTCGTAACCGCGAAGTGCGAGGCACATTGCCTTGTTCTCTAGCCATGTCTCGGTGGTTGAGCCTTCCATGGCACTTGTGAATCTGAGAACTTAACCTTCCCTAGTTCTCCATAAATTCTACCATTACTGGTTGGGGTGCGTTGTGGACCCTCAGGGGTACTGGTGCCCTGGCCTTATCTCAGTAGAGATGGTTATTCTAGGCCTCTATCATTTCCCTAGAAGAACCTTGTCAGATCCAATGCATCCCACACAGAAATCCTCTCATTCTCAAGACTTGTTCCTCTTCTTGGGGGTTGGACCCCTTTGGCATGGGTGCTACTGGAGGCGTCGCACCTCCTCCCCTGGCACCACATTGTGAACCTTCACAAAATTCTCTAACTGTGAGTAACTCAAGGACAGGTTAAAGTTTTAATTAGCGCTAAGTTAATAATTGAGGGTTTAATTCAGTGGAAAGCATGGCTATCCATAGTCATAGGCTTGAACCCACTATGATACCATATGTAACATCCCCCACCATTACGAAACACCAATGACATACACTTGACACAATTTTTTTTTTCTTTTCAATGCGTTAGGAAAATTGAAACACCACAATAAATGGCAACATCATCAACAATCATCAAGGCGTTATAGCATTCAAATAAACCAATACATTTAATAAAATGTTATGGCACAAGAGAGCGTAATTACTAAATCCATATTGCAAAGGCATCAGCTAAGGCGCAAATCTATGTATTTAAAATTTTTAGGTGCAAACAACAACTATTTAACTCTGAGGCGCACATTTAAATCATTCATCGAAAAACCATTATCAACATCATTATCTCCAAGTGCGTGCATGATATTATTACAATTTTAAACATAATCAAGATCAACACAGTGTGCATAAATAATATAAGGACTTAGGAATCATACATCAATATTAATTAGTGCACGCCATTAATCTAAGACTTTACAATTCGTCGACATTCCACATTCAAGTGCAAGAGTAAACTATCCCTTAAACATGGTGCAACAACAATCAAGTATTCAATCGATCATACACCTACGTTATTCATGGCGCTACTGTAGTTTAGTTCCAAACAAACATGCATCCTCTATAAATTGTGATGCCATCAGGAACGAGTTAATAATTCCATCATTAATTTCACTACACCTCTGGCATTTTATCATGCATTAAATTCATGACACAAGATTTATCATCAGCTTAAATTCGTGGTGTAGGGGTAATCAAGTTCTTTAACCAACACTCATCAATGTTTTAACACGGTGCAAGGGTTTTCATCGTTTAAATTATGGCACTGAGAATTATAAACACATAACCAATCATACTTCACCTTAAATTCATGGTGCATGAGTAGTCATCAAATAATTGTGGTGCTACACAATTCACTACGAATACATCCTTTAAATGACACACTTACCGATAGGAAACATTCTAACATAACCTATCGTAATATAGATCATCCTTCTCACCTATCATCACCTAATCTAAAGGCAACGAGAGATTCTAGGATACTTAGAATCTTCAATCTAAAGGAAAAGAGTGAGTATGGGGATTCACGTAGGGAGTGGCAAGAACCGTAAGAGTGAAAGAAGACTACAATACATGCAGTACAATAAGTACAATTGAATGCGCTATGCAAGTTGTAGTAACCAGAATCAACTCCATAATTTACTATAATGCGGAATAATTAAAGATGGTTTAAGCTGGATGCAAATAGAAAAAGACAATAGGGTACGAGTAGGTTTAGCCGATAGCGCCACTAGTTGGTTCCTATTCAAAAACCTGTTGCAACAAGCAGTTATGAAAACTTCTACGAAAAAGGAATCCTAGGCACCCGCCATTAACTAAAGGGAATAAAGGCTACCCCGTAAAAGGAAAGTAGATGCAGATTATTAAAGAAGAACACAGAGAGAGATTTATGATGGGTAAGCTAGCTGGGCACATGGCAGGACAACGCTAAAAATGAAAAAACATTTTTTTTTTTTTGCAGGGGTAACTTACGTGGGACACATGGCATGGGTTTTGAAGACGTAGGGCTTAGACTCTTGAGATAAATTGAAGGCAGAAAAAGGGTAAAGGTTGTACGCCCAAGGAGAAAATTGAGATAAAATATCTGATAACCAGGCACAAAATCGCAGAGAGACTCGGGGAAAGATAAGAATAGGAAGGGAATCTGGTGAGGATTACAACTAACACAAAAAGAATCCTAGGGAATGATACGCCAAGATACCAAGTTCCAGTCTGTTCTTCTTTTACTATGTCGAAAACCACCCACGAGGAACGGACAACTAATGTAAAATTTTATCTGTTGCATGTTGTTGGGGGTTTTCTATCACGTGATTTAACTATGAGATGTCAAGAGAGGAAGGTCTCAACCAATAAGGTTTCTCCCCGTGGTAAGTTTCAACAAGAGGTTCCGGGAAAGAGGTGAAGACTGGTCGATTCTAGGCGTGAATAAGAATACCCGAGGTGAAAGTAAATCCAAAATAAATTGCAATGGGTGCAAAAAGGGACATGAGAGGAAAGAGGGGAGATTCAGGATTCCTTATCTCTTAGAGGTAAAAAAAAAATAAAACAAACAGAAGAGTTCCCACCCATGTGCATCATACCTAAGCCTGCACTACAATCTGACTGAGTAAATCAGTCAAATAGTTCAAGGACTCTTATTTACACAGAAGCCTTCACTCTTACGAATGCTATGGAGGATAATGCAACACATCACATGCTTATCCTTAGCGATAGTTTGACATTTGAATGTAAGAATAAAGAGGTTGCCAATTTTTAGGAAAGCATTGTTTGTAGTGATCATTTTCCTTCTCGAAAGAGTGTTCGAACAAAATGAGAACGGAGATTGGAGAGGGTATCCACTACCATCCAGAAACTACTTTATACCACATTTAAGTTTCATCTATTGCAATGAATTGGAGTTTTCCTGCGTAGAATGAAACAGAAATTTGAATCACTTCCAAAAATGCTAAGTCAAACGTTGTGCAAGAAGATTTAATTGCAGGGAAAGTGTTATTTCCCCAAAACATTGAGAAAAAGATACATGGTTAGGATAGAGAAGTGATACATCAACACATAGGTTGAAGGAGACATGACAACTTGGAAAAAATACCCTACAATTTCAAAATTTACTCTGAAGGACAAGGCCAGGGATTACTTGCGAACGCATAGGCTCTTGGTAAAACAAAAGGGGTTTAAGATGGTATGCCATGATGGACGCCAATTAGATCCATATTTATTTATTAATAACAATTAAATCAATGCAATCATAATCTTCAACTTCAGTCACTTCCCACCCATTAATTATAAGATATCCTTGCTACTCAAAAACAAGCATCGCTCGGAGTTTGACAAGGGACAACCAGAATTCACCATTTCTCAACTAGCATTAATATTTTATGCACAAAAATACAACAGATCAGATTTCATGGCCATCCATTAACTAACAAAATTTAAATCAATAACCCCTGAAGTTAGTCAAGACTAAAAACAAAAATTCACCAAAATTCGACAATTTAATCATCGGATTTGAACAACATTTTAACACAGAAGCTTCACGATTCTTAACCATTTAAACATATAATTTAAGCAACAATTCAAGATAGAATTTGAAAACTTTCAACGTTTGTTGCGAAGGGTAAAAGCGAATTACCATGACCGAAGGGGAGAATCCCGAAGATGTCCTTCCGTGCTTGCACTCCCTCCTGTCTCCCGCTTGTTAACTGCTGAGACCTCACCAGTACCTCCCAGCCAACGCTAGGGGTACTCTTCTTCCCCCTGAGCCCCCCAAGCTGCAAAGGGGCTATGCACACAAAACCAGATAATATCTAGTGCCAAGCTCCCCTCAAAAGGTCGAGCTACCACTCCCTATCGAGCTGGGCATCCCAACTCCCACAAGAAAAATTCAATCAAGAAAAATATCGACAGTGTAACCTTACGCCTACCAGTCGTCATCCATACTCCTCCTCCGCCATTCCTTTTATAGAGTTTTCTTTGTGATTAGTTTCCAAAACCCCCTTAGATTATTTTTATTAAATTTATTTAGGATAAACCTCCCCCATACACATGTCACCCGATCCCTTAGTTGCACCAGAAAAACAATTTATTAATCAATTAAATTTGCCTATCTCCCTCACCCACCTAAAAGAGTTCCTAAAAATGCTCCTCAATGTCCCTTTATTCCCTTACAATTCTTAAATGACTTACGCCTTACTTAAATCCTAGTTGAGTTAATAAATAGAAAGTTCCAAATGCTATATTCCTTACTAAGTTAGACATTCCCCTTTTTCTTTAAGTTTCCCCCTTTTTAACTAATTTCAGAATTAGCAAGTTTAGACAAATAACCATTTACCCCCTTTTAATAATTAAACCTTCATTAAAAATTTTACTTTAATTAATAATACTTGATTTTTTTTTACCCCCTTCTTGGTATAGGTCTAATTAGTTTTTTTTTGTTTAGAGCTTCTACTTAGACCTAGGTTTTAAATTCACTAGGCTTGGCAACAGTTCTTAAAGGAAAATTTGTTATTAAACTTTACTCATCACATCATTCATTTTAAGGCCGACTAGGTCCTAAGGAGGCATAGTTTTCTAGGCACTAGGTTTATTAACTAACCATAGTTAAAATCACGACGTGCCCTTCAGGACGCACTATGTGCTCCAAGGGTGCTACTCCCCTCTTTCCATTTTATTTGTGCAACGTGCCCTTCAAGATGCACTACGTGTTGCAAGGGTGCCACTCGCCTCCTAACTGAATTTGTTAGACGTCAAACCCCTGGAGTCAATACTCTGTCAGGTGATCTTGTGGGAGACTAAGGGCCAATAAGGAATAAGGATCCTCCCCTATTGTGCACCCTTTAGAATCATCGTGAGTGACTTTCACAGTATTCCCTCACGACATCGTGGGTCTTCTCGAACTAGATAATCGTTAACCTACATTTCGTGCCATGGTGGGAGTGCTAGTAGGTTGTGGTAGGGTTGTCGCCGCACCTCTCCCTCAATGTCTCTGGTTGTCGTGCGTGACCCCTTTACTCCAATGTGAGTCTAGTTAGCAAGCTATCTTCAGCCTGCATCCATCAACGAAATGTGCCAGCGATAACAATAAACATCATAATATCTAGTCATATGCCACATATGTAATATCAAAACATTCAAACCATAACCGTCTAATCCCTGACTCGATATAGAGTCCAAGGGGATCCATCGATGTTGTCAGCATCCTCAACCTATCAAGAGTCCTGCACACTTAGGAGAAACCAATAAATAGCACCTGTTTATACATAATAACATAACATAACATCATAAATCATAATCTTATCATCAGAATCCATGAGCGAAGCAATCACTCATATGATGAACTGGATCAATTTCACGCAAGTGTCCTAAAATAATAAGTCACATCAAAAGTGCACACAAGAGCGGGATGTTACACACACCCCCTCTTGTTTTAAACTTCATTCTGAAGTTTCACAGTACACAAATTGAAGAAATAAAGTATCTGAC